>SJYV01056327.1:57571-103310 GCA_006410875.1 Neotragus pygmaeus
TGATAGGAGCTGGTGTGTAAGTACCCCCTCCCTTGCCCCTGGGGCCGCCAGCCCACGGCGGGCGCCGTCTCAGCCCAGCCTTCGCTGGTTGCTTCTCCCGTGCCTGGCTCACGTCCCTGTCCTGGTGCGTGTGCTCTCCACACCTCCCCACCGTGCTGCTTGCTTAGAAATCCTCGTCTCTCGGGCGCTTCTGGAGGAACTTGGACTGTGAGACTGTCTGACTCAGTACTTTCACTTCTGGAAATCTCTCTGACCGAACATTCTCACATGTGCCCAGAGAGTCACGTGCAAGGACGTTGACTGTTGGTGCTAAAGGAAAGGTAGACACACTCAGCTGCTCATCATTAGGGAAATGTTCCTCTATTGCAAGTCATCCGTGGCATGAACTCCTGAGACTACAGTGAGCCAGGAATGGGGCAGTGATGATCAAGGACAGGAAATTTAGAAGAACCTCAAATTGCCTGGATTCCAGCGCTTTCTCTACCACTGAGTGGGCCCTGAAATACTGTCTTTTAAATCTCCTTATCTGTATAATGGGCTTCCCTGGTAGCTCAGACAGTAAAGCGTCTGCCTACAATGCTGGAAACCTGGGTTCGATCCCTGGGTCGGGAAGATCCCCTGGAGAAGAAAATGGCAACCCACTCCAGTGTTCTTGCCTGGAGAATCTCATGGATAGAGGAGCCTGGTGGGCTAATCTTATCTTTCTTGTAAGATCATTGTGTAGATTCACTGAGGTCACCTTGTAAGCTCAGCACTGTGCCTGGCATATAGAAATCATGCAGAATGTTTTTACTTTCTTCCTTATGTCTGTCAGTATGTTAATAAATGGCACGTCTGTGAAGTGGTAAAAGTCGTTTCAGAAACAAGAACTTTAGGACAGACCCATTTCTATAAAACAAACTCTGTACTAAGATGTATCTACAAATGTCATTAAACTGAGAAATGTCTGTAAGGGTCTGCTTCAAGCTGATCATGGCAGGAGAGAGGTGGGATTATGGAGGGCAGGGATGAGAAAGGAGAGTTTAGAAATCGTTGCATATTGTTTCTTTTCCTTTTTCTTTTTTTGCCGTGCTGCATGACTTGCTGGATCTTAGTTCCCCAGCCAGAGATTGAACCCAAGCCCTGGCAGTGAAAGCTCTGAGTCCTAACCACTAGACCACGAGGACATTTCCTGTTCTGTTTTAAATATGTGTATTCATGACTTGCTTCCCAGGTGGCTTAGTGGTAAAGAATCTGCCTGCCAGTGCAGGAGATACGGGTTCGATCCCTGGGTTGGGAAGATGCCTTGGAGGAGGAAATGGCAGCCCACTCCAGTAATCTTGCCTGGAAAATCACATGGACAGATGAGCCTGGCGAGCTACAGTCCTTGGGGTTGCAAAGGGTCGGATGCAACTGAGTGACTAAACAACAAATTCATGACGGACTTGTGTTCATTTCAAGTACAGGTTTATTTAAAAAAATGAAAGCGTGCAGCTGGAGCCTGGGAGGTTTAGGGACCAGGCTGAAGGAGGTTGTCTTCACTGCTTAGGTGGGGTTGGTCCAGTGGATCACGGGGCGGTGGGTTCTGATGTCCACCCCCCACCTCCCTTTCCAGTGTCGAGAAGTGTGTGGCCTGAACGCCTCTGACCGCTGCGCCTTCGTCCGTACCAACCCCGACTGCCGCAGTGACGGGGGCTACCTGGACTACCTCGAGGGCATCTTCTGCCACTTCCCAGCCCGCCTCCTCCCTCTGGCCATCACCCTCTACGTGAGGCCCCGCGCCGGGTGGGGGGCTGGTGAGAGGGGCCCATGGCCCCAGCAGGACTTAATGCCCTGTCCCCTCTCTGGCCTCCCCCTCGCCCAGGCTTTCTGGCTGGTTTATCTCTTTCTGATTCTGGGGGTCACTGCAGCAAAGTTGTAAGTTTGGCCCTGGCCTGATGTCCAGCTTGTAGACGGGAGAGCGGGGTTCCCGGGGTGGGAGGTTGACTTGGGGAGGACCCACCTGAGCTTGGGGGGAAGGACCGGGGGCAGGAGCCACTCGCCATGGAAACACTCACAGCTTTCCTCCGTAGCTTCTGCCCTAACCTGTCGGCTATTTCCACCACCCTCAAGCTTTCCCACAACGTGGCAGTATCCTTTGGTCCAGTTCTGGCACCCTGGAGGGAGGGCCTGGGAGATGGGGGACGGCTCGTGGCCTGGGCAGCCTGGAGCGCCTGCACTGAGGCCCCTTGACGCGTCCCTCCATGGCGTCACCTTCCTGGCGTTTGGGAACGGGGCCCCGGATATCTTCAGCGCCCTGGTGGCCTTCTCGGACCCGCGCACAGCTGGCCTGGCCTTCGGGGCCCTGTTTGGTACGAGCGAGCGGCCCTGGCTGCGGGTGAGGGGGCTGGGAGGGCAGCCAGAGGTGGGCGCGGGGCGGACCTAGCCTGGCCTCCTCCCCGCAGGCGCGGGCGTGCTGGTCACCACCGTGGTGGCCGGCGGGATCGCCATCCTGCGTCCCTTCACGGCGGCCTCCAGGCCCTTCCTCAGAGACATCGTCTTCTACATGGCGGCCGTGCTGCTGATCTTCACCGCGCTCTACCGCGGCAGGGTCACGCTGGCGTGGGCCCTGGGTGAGCCGCTGTGGGACCAGGGCGGGATCCCCCCAGGGCTGATGCTGGGAGGCGCGGGGTTGGGGGGGTGATAGGAGCGGGTGGTCTGCAGGGCACAGAGTTACCTTTGATTCCGAGTGATGGAAGCACTGCTTGGGACCCTGGTGGCCTGGGTGTAAAAGGGGACTTGTGGTTCTGATCACCGAAGAGGGCAGGGCGAAGTCGGGGTGATGTTCTGGGTTTTCACAACCTCCAGTGTTCATGAGTGGTACAGCCGCGATGCTGACTGTGACCCACAGGGTCACTCCATCCAGATGGTTCCAACAACATATGGAGAGGCGGCTTATAGAGGGTTGAGAAAAACCAGGGAGGGTGGCTGCGCTGCAGAGATGCTAGGGGTCAGTAACAGTAGGAGCCCCTCAAGTGGGCAGAGAATGGGGTGGCTGGAGCCTGCTGAGGGCTCCAGGCCCAGACCCGGGGTCACCCAGCCTGAGCGAGAGTTGTGGAAGGTCACGGGTCCTGCCAGAGACAGGGCCCCACAGCAGGGTGGGGGTGCCCCAGACCCTCCCCTGCTGCCTTCTGATTCACTCTTGGGGCTCCATGTGCAGGCCCAGGGCAGGCAGAGACTAGGGGATACAGTCCGCGGGGGCTCAGCCTCGCAGGGCACAGAGCCGCACACTAGCCCTTCGCACTTGAACTGTGTCCTGGAGGCCACTATCTGTGCCAGGGTTACACCCACTGTTGATGGATGGATTGGTTGGGTGGGGGGAAGGCAGGGTGGCCTTGGTAGGGAGAAAATATGGGCCAAGGAGGGGAAGGGAGGCAGTGGGGCTCCGGGAAATGGCCCTTTGCCAGCTGGGCTGGGCTGGGCTGGGCTAACACAGCCACTGCCGCCAGGTGCCAACGACAGACTGGGCGCGCTTGCTCTCTGGGCCCTGCGGCCAGGACGCCACTTGGTGACGGCATGTCCTTGACTACAGGTTACCTGGGCTTCTACACGTTCTATGTGGTCACTGTGGTTCTCTGCACCTGGATCTACCAATGGCAGCGGAGGAGATCCTTGATCTGCTCCATGCCGGCTACCCCAGGTAAGGTCTGAGTGGAGCCCCCGAGGGAGGACCCCTGGGTCTGGAGCCCCCTGTGCCCAGAAACTGCTGCCTCTGCTTCCTGAGGCCTGTGCCAGTGCCCATCTCCTCTTCTTACTTTTTCTACTTGTTCCACCAAGGTCCCCCCTCTGTGCCTTCGCTGGTGCTGCTAAAGCCTCGTCATTACCTGCTTGTCCAGGTTCATTAGTTCTTCGTGCTCCTGCCTGTTGCTGGGGCATATCTTCCTAAGAGCCGTCACCTCCTGCATCCCAGAATGCGCCCCCTGCCAGGTGCTTCCACATACACAAATACATGCACACACACATCCACAAATGCATAAACAGCAAGAGCGTACATAACACATACACAACACATACAAATACACATTCACAAATACATACACATATATAACCCACAGGCTTCCCAGGTGGCTTAGTGGTAAAGAATCTGGATCAGGAAGACCCCCTGGAGAAGGAAATGGCTACCTACTGCAGTATTCTTGCCTGGGAAATCCCAAGGACGGACGAACGAGCCTGGTGGGCTGCGGTCCATGGGGTTGCAAAGAGTCGGACGTGAATGAGCGTGCNGCTTTGGAGAAGTTTCTTAGCCTCTCTGAGCCTCAGTTTCTTTATCCAAAAGGTAGGAAAGTTAAGGGTTCCTGTTCGGTGTTGGCAGTGGCCAGCACCAGGTGTTGGCAGCATGTTACAGCAGCCGTCAGGAGCGCTTGGGGGCCTGCGCCAGGTGGGCGCTTCAGCAGTAGCACCTTGTTCTTTTGTTGATTGATTGACTGATTCATTGTTGCACTGGGTCTTCATTCCTGCGCAGGCTCTTCTCTGGTTTCGGTGAGTGGGGGCTACTCTCTCGTCACTGTGGGCTTCTCATGCAGCGGCTTCTCTTGGTGTGGAGCGTGGACTTCAGGGCGCACGGGCTTAGTTGCCCTGTGGCACGTGGGATCTTCTCGGACCTTGAATCGAAACCCGTGTCTCCTGCATTGGCAGGCGGATTCTTAGCCACCAGGGAAGTCCAGCCTGGTTCTTGAATGACTGAGCTCAGGGCGGAGGCCAAGCACAGGCCTCCCTGCCTTCACCCTCCTGCCTTCCCGCACTTCACAGCTGCCCGTGGAGTTCCTGCTGCTCCTCACTGTCCCCGTCATGGACCCCGACATGGAGGACAGGAACTGGAAGCGGCCCCTCAACTGCCTGCACCTGGCCATCAGCCCCCTGTTCCTGACCCTGACCCTGCAGTCGGGGGCCTGTGAGTATCCCTGCCCCCAGGCCGGCCCAACCCCCCTCCTCCCCACAGTCCCGAAGTTTTCCTCTCGGCCACCCCAGGGGACCCTGGACCAGTGGGGCAGTCCTGAGCATACAGCAGATGCTTAGTATGTGCTGTGCCACGAGCCTCTGGTGGTCCCTCGGTCACACTGGCTCCAGAGGGGAGTGACACGCTGGTGGCCCTTGGACCAAATCCAGCCCTCTGGCACATTTGCTGGCGATACCAAATTTACAGAGTTGATGTCAAAATCCAGGACTGGATTTCTCAAGATAATCTGAGCCACATTCCTAACAGCAAAACTGGCAGAAGCTGAGAAGAGGCATCCCGTCCCCTCCCCGGTGCTGGTGCCCACTGACTAGCTCCTCACAAACCCCTCCACTGCCTATTGAGTGACCTGGGTGGTCCCCGCTGGCCTCGAGCCTTCCCCTGTCTACCCCAGGCTTTCCTTTTCTGACCTGTTTTGGCTAGAGCACTGCCCAGTCTTGTCAGGTGTCTTCTAACTCCTCCTGCTCCGGTTCTTCCTATTGTCTGACTTGAGTATCTCATGCTGCCCAGTCCTCTCTCTGTCATCTGGGCTCCTGTCCCTCAACCCAGGGGCATCTCCTGGAGGTGGTGGTAGGGTTTTGGTAGCAAATACAGGGATGAGTGTGACTTTTTTTGTCTAATGAGCGTCAGGATGAAAAGGCTGCCAAATTCTGTTTCTCCTCGAATTTATGGGAAGACATGGTCGCTGAGGGAGTCAGTGTGAACCCAGAGAAGGGAAGGGCTCCCCCTAGTGGTGTTAGCGGGCTGGTTCATGACAGCCCTGCCTCTCCAGTCCCCCGGGGACTTGGTTCATCATTCTTGAAGTGGCTTCTTAAGAGAAGGGTTCCCAAGCATTCAACATTCAAGAACATCTTGACTTTTCTCCCATTCTAAACTGTTGTATTTGATATTTTTCTTTAATCAGTTTTTTTTTTTAACTTCAGTGTACTGGAAAGGAATCTGTTTCACTGGCATCAATAGGAAACCAGCCTTGTTTCCAGCACACTTAAGATATTTAAATCTGTTACAGTGAGAGTACTGAAGAGGGAATCCATTTATTGAGATGTGATTCTGTGATATTTAGTGTCTTATCCACCTGCCCCAACACCGTCTAGTGGTAGCAGGTCCATGCTGGGGAAAGACTGGTTCAGGCTAACGCATTTGTGACCCCTTTCATGCTGATCCCCGCATAGAGAGAACCCCCAGACTTGGCACCCTGCCCAAGGTCTGGGGGTTCTCTCTATCCAGGGGTCAGCCCAGCAGGGTTCCCCTGCCCAAGGAGGTGACGTGTCCACCACTCAAACCTCCCAATCTCACTGCCAACTTCCATCTTCCTTCTCAAGGCCAGCCTCAGAGCCCTCTTTCTTCTTTTTTCCCACAGCACCCAGCATGCAAGATCTTAGTTCCCCAATCAGGGATCAAACCCATGCCCCCAGCAGTGGAAGCACAGTCTCACCACTGGACCACCAGGGAAGTCCCCAGAGGCATCTTTCTAACGTGCCGCTTGTCACATGTTGTGATCAGTCCCCCGCTCTAAGGCCTCCACGGCTCCCCAGTGCCTCTTGGAAATAGGCCACGTCCACTAGCCATCATTTGAGACCTCCGAGATCCCGAGCCAGCCACCTTCCCCAGCCCTTTATCTACTTTTGGTAACACAAATCTGCTCAACTCCTTCCCTTCCATCTCTTCCCTCTGCCCCATGGAACCCTTGTGCCCCCATCTGTTTACAACTCAGCTCACATCCTCAGCCTCCAAGAAGACCCTCCTAACCACCCCATGCCCCTCTCTCCTCCTGAAATGCCTCCAGCACGGGACTGAGAAATACAGAGAAAGGACCTCTCACCCAGGTGTCAAGTTCCAAAGCCAGCTCTGCAAGTGAAAGTCACATCCGTCAAAATTGCCCCTAAAAAATCTCCTGCCATGTATTATGTGCATGATTTTATATATTCAGCCCCTTACGTTATCCTTAGTGCACGGATGTTTATGAGCCCATGAGCTGGACTAAAGAAAGAAAAAAAGTCTTGTTACTTGTGTCTGGGCAATTGAATCATCCTTTGCCTTTAAGACTGGTGATGAAAGGATGGTATATGGAAATTTCTAGAGTGTTCTGCCAGCCTGCAGGGTTTCCTCCCTTAGGTGTTTTAACATGAAACCTCTGAAACCTTTGTAACTTTGTAGTGGATTGGTTCATAGGGTAGGCTTCTCAAGAGAGCCAGAATTAGTAAGATTGAGTTTGACTGTACAGGTCATCTCATGGAGCCATGCCTATCCATTGGTAATGCCTGGCTGGAGGGTGCGCCCTTTAAGCTCGGGTGGACCAAAGCATCATGGTTGATTGGTGATGTCTGCCTTGGGCATGAGAAAGGATAGCAGGAGTGAGTGGTCTTAGCCATTCCTATCTTAGTTCCAGGCTGGAGAGTCTGTTTTTCATGTCTCTCTGTCCAGTGTGAGTAGCTCAAGGGCAGGGGCTATGTCTTCAATTTCTCTGTCTCTCTGAAGTGCCTCGGACAGGGCTGGGCACACAGGCAGTCTCTACCTTATATCCAAATAGTTGTTTGACTTTTATCTGTGGATTTTATCCCCTCCACACCCTCTCCATCATGCCAAGGGGCTTTCGGGGTGGGGGAGTGCCAAGTTGAAGCCGTGGAGAGGACCAGCTCCCTTTCTCGTCCCTCTGCAGATGGCGTCTATGAGATAGGTGGCCTCTTTCCCCTCTGGGCCGTGGTGGTGATTGCGGGCACGGCCTTGGCTGCAGTGACCTTTTTTGCCACGTCCAACAGCGAGCCCCCCAGGTTTCACTGGGTAAGAAACCTCGACTCTCCAAACTGGGAGGGGGGATGCTGAGGTCTCCCAGGCAGATATCCTGGGACTGTGAGGCCACTAATCACTTTCCATGATAACAGGTCTTTAAGGCCACTTTTAAGAGATTTTGTGCCTGTTCAAGTTCCTCTTTTTTTTGGGTAACAACTTCATTTTATTGAATTGCAATTCATAAACACATACAAGTCACTCATCTGAGGCGTACAATTTAACTGTATTGATTATATTCATAGGACTTCCCCGAAGGCTCAGATGGTAAAGAGTCTGCCTGCAATGCAGGAGACCTGGGTTCACTCTCTGGACTGGGAAGATCTCCTGGAGAAGAAAGTATCAACTCCATTATATTCATGGAGTTGTACAACCATCACCACAATTTGGGATTCATCACCCCAAAAAGAAGCCCTGTACCCGTTGACAGTCCCTCTCCGTCCTTCCCCATCATCCTCTGGCCAGCACAGTCTTTCAGTCCCTCCAGATTTTTCTGTTCTGTATATTTCACATACATGGCGTCCACAATACGTAGCTTTTGTTGCCTGCCCTCTTTCACATAGCAAAATGTTTTCAAGTGTATCCCTGTTGTAGCCTGTGTCAGGACTCCGTTCCTTTTCATGGCGGACTACTGTTCCGTTGTACAGGCATAGCATATGATGTTTATCCATTCATCCATGAATGAACCCTGCGGTTTTTTTTCCCCCCACTTTTTAGCTATTATGAATAATGCTGCCATGACCATTGGTTTGGAATTTTTTGTGTAGAAATGATTCATTTCACTTAGCTGTCATCCTAAGAGTGAAACTGGTGGGTCAAATGTGAACTATTTGTTCACTTTTTTGAAGATCTACCAGACTTTTCCACCGCTGTAACCAGAAAGCACCTGAGTTCCTAATGATCACATCCCAGTGGTGGAATTGTTTTGTCTTTGGGGGTGTTTCCCCCACCACCATTCTCTCCATTCTGCAGGATGCTAAATAATTTTATAGGCAGTTTGTCCAGAGAATTTTTTTCTAAAGTTTACTTAAACGAATTATTGCTTTTTAAAATTCTAGTCTTTATTTTTAGAAACTCTGAATGAATTTGAACCCAAAGGAATTTGAATTTTCAGCAAATTGATTATTTAGAGAAATGTTGCTGTTATTTAGTCACTCAGTCATGTCCAACTCTTGGTGACCCCATGGACAGAGTAGCCCACTGGGCTCCTCCTGTCATGGGTTTCTCCAGGCAAGAATACTGGAGTGGGTTGCCATTTCCTTCTCCAGGGGATCTTCCCATCCCAGGGATTGAATCTGTGTCTCCTGTGTTGACAGGCAGATTCTTTACCACTGAGCCACCAGGGAAGCCCAGAGAAGCGTTAGCCAGTGTTTCTTACTAGTCTTTGAAGCACTCACACGTGCTCCAAGATGAATGCACCTTGAAAACACGATGTTGAGTNTCTGTGTCTCCTGTGTTGACAGGCAGATTCTTTACCACTGAGCCACCAGGGAAGCCCAGAGAAGCGTTAGCCAGTGTTTCTTACTAGTCTTTGAAGCACTCACACGTGCTCCAAGATGAATGCACCTTGAAAACACGATGTTGAGTGAAACAGGCCAATCACAAGGCCCACATACTGGATGAAGCCGTTTTTATGATGTGTCTAGAATAAACCAATCCAGAGAGACAGCAGAGTGGTTTCTGGGGGCTGCGAGGAAGGTTGGGTGGGCTGGTGAGCACCTGCTCATGAGTATGGAGTTTCTTTTTGTGGTGATGGGGTGCCATTTGGTCCATCGACTAGAAGCCTGATGAGAGCTGTGATGTACCCCTTTTTGACAAAATGTTAATGCTGAGCTGGCATTTTATTGAGCACTTACTGTATGCCAGGCTCTAGCTGCTTTGCGTCAACTAACTCATGCCCATGACTACCTCACAAGGTAGGTACTATGGTCGTCCCATTTTACAGCTGAGGAACTGAGGCCGTGCTCCTGTTCCCTCTCCCAGCTCTTTGCTTTCCTGGGCTTCCTGACCAGCGCGCTGTGGATCAACGCAGCTGCCACAGAGGTGGTGAACATCCTCCGGTCCCTGGGCGTGGTATTCCGGCTGAGCAACACCGTCCTGGGGCTCACGCTGCTGGCCTGGGGGAACAGCATTGGAGGTGACTCGGGGCCGGGTGGGCTTCTGGAAGGAGCACGGCTACCTCACTGCTCTTTGCTCCCCCGCCAGAATGACGTGGGCAGGGCTTCCAGGACATCCACCCTCAGCAGCGCTCGGTGCCGACTGAGTGTCTTTGGAGTGACCATCACTGGGCTTCAGGTGGGATGGTCTGGACTGTACCTGAGACTGTAGAAGCTCCAGTCTCTCCTCTCCTTGCTGATGCTCAGATACTCGATGGCTCCCCAGAGTTCAGGCAGGACATGGAGCTCATTTCAGTCAACCAGCAGAATATATCCGGCTGAGCAACACCTACCCATGCTCATAGGTGTGGCATGGGTAGGCATTCATGCATACATATTGAGTTAGCCAAAGAATTCATTTGGAGTTTTCCATTCGACAGTAAAGAAAAGGTGGAATGAACTTTTTGGCCAATCCAATACTTATATCCTTCTTTGGTTAGAGCTGCCAAGTACGGTTAATCAGGTTGTACGTGGCCCAAGGGCATGCTGATAAGGGGTCAGAGGCCCCCAAACTAGCTCTCCTTCCACTCACCTTTTTGGGCCCCTTTTCCTAATTTGTACAGAGCTACTGTGTATGCTGGGCTTCCCAGGTGGTACTGGTGGTAAAGAACACATCTGCCAATGCAGGAGACACAGGAGGGACAGGTTTGCTTCCTGAGTCTGGAAGATGCCCTGGAGGAGGAAATGGCAATGCACTCCAGTATTCTTGCCTGGAGAATTCCGTGGACAGAGGAGCCTGGCGGCTACATACAGTCCACGGGGTTGCAGAGTCAGACACGACTGAAGTGCAGTAGCCTCCGCGCGCTGTGCTGGCAGGGTCAGGACCTGGGTGAAAGACTGGCGCTGGCTTGTCGCACCAAGGTTGCCCCTGGTGGGGAGGAAGCAGGTGAATTAAGGAGGGAATTGTGTCTTTTGGGACAGTGTGGCCTCCCATAGCACCCGGACAAGCTAGTGCCAGAGTCGGGCAGACATTCATCAGGGTTTGTTGACTGAATGACTGGGTAAGAATGAAGGAGTAGTGACCGACAAGGGCCCGGGAAGCCTCGCACCGCTCAAGACCTTCTCTTGTTTCCACACAGATGTCTTCTCAGATTTCACGCTGGCCCGCCAGGGCTACCCGAGGATGGCGTTCTCGGCCTGCTTCGGTGGCATCATCTTCAGTACCCTTTCTGCGGTTGCCCTTCCCTCAGTGCTGGGAGCTAAGGGTGGGCGCTTTTCCGCCCCTGTGGGACGGGCTTTCACTGGAACGCCTGGGGCGGGTGACTCGGCTGCTTGAGCCTCAGCTTTTTCATCTATAAAGTGGGGATATTGAGAGGACTGACCTCATAGGTTGTTGTAAAGATCGAATGAAGTGACAGAAATGCTTGGTAAACAGCAGTGACGGCAGGTGCTCATCTTGTTAGGGCAGAGCTATTATCAGTAGGTACCCACACACTAAGCTTGTGGAAGGCCTCTCTCCTTCTTACAGATGTCATGGTTTGTAGACAGGGGCGGCACATTTTTTCTTTTTTCCCCTAATTATTTACTTCTTGTTGACTGCTGGCTCTCTGTTGCTGCACAGGCTTTCTCTAGTTGCAGCANTTTCACAGAGAGGCCAAAAGTCCTCCTTGGTCCCTAAGGAGGGGCCCTCAAACCTCGGTTTGACTGTCGGCTGCGTAACCCAGCCTCTCTCCCGTTCCCCTCCGCAGCTGGAGCCGGACGGACTGTTGGTGTGGATCTTGGCCGGCACCCTAGGGCTCAGCCTCGTCTGTTCCCTGGTCTTGGTCCCGCTGCAGTGCTTCCAGCTGAGCCGAGTGTACGGCTGCTGCCTGCTCCTCCTCTACCTGACCTTCCTCGCGGTGGCCCTGCTCACTGAATTCGGAGTGATTCACTTGAAAACTGTGTGAGCGAAGCTGCGTCAGGGTCCTCCTGGTGGTCGGGAGGTGTCACTGCAGGCGGTGAGACAGGATGAAGTGCCTTCTGCAGAACCCGCGTGGCCCCAGCCGTGAACAGGGTGTGGGTTCTTAGGGGCTGCGCTCTCTGCCAAAGATTCCAGGTCACTGCCGTGCGCAGTGAGGACAGTCAAACCTTGTTTCTGGGACTGTGGCGACGGGGCTTCCCTGTGGACAGAGCCCCAGTGACAGGTGGAAGCCTTCCTTGCATTACCTCCGGAGCCTCTTTTGAAGGTCGGGGTCTGGGTGGAAGGGGGAAGCCTGGGTGCCTTCCAGGCTGGTTCGGGAAGACCCCAAAGAGTTCAGGGCTGGAGGCGGTTAGTTACCCTTTGCTGCCTTCCTGCAATGTTTCTCAGGGCTCAGAGGGCTGCCAAACCAGGGTTTAGGGAATCAGGGTGACTCGGACCTGGCGGATAGCCCGTGTCGGGTCAGCATACAAAGTGTTCTGAGTTTTGGAGCTGCACCGTCCAGCAGAAAAGAGGAGACATGACCCTCACTGTGAATTTCTGAGTCGCCATGCTAATCAAGCCAAAAGAAGAAGGTGAAATTAATCACAATACGTATTGCTCCTCAATGGCAGCCAGTGGCAATGGCCCATCAGTGGCTCCAAATTAGACGGTGCAGCTCCAGGCTCTGCCTCTAGAACCGTCTGCTGGCTTCAGAGGTTTCCCTAGCTGCAAAACAGGAGTTGGTTTGACGGTGCCCAGTGCCTACCTCAGGGGGAGCCCTGGGCTGGGGTTCCCCTGCCCACAAGCTCTGGGAGGGTGGTGAGCACTCCCGGGTGCACCCCTGCTGGCAGCCAGTGACCCCCTTTTTAATAAGCCTTTTTCCATTTGCTCGATGCCTTAGGCCAGCAGTAAAGGGATTTGACTGTCTTTTCTTCCAATGAACATAATTATTAAATATTTCAAGGATACAGAAAATAACATACACCCAGCTGTTACTAGTTGTTCTTAACCCGGGCCAGGGTGACAGGCAGTTGGATCCAGGGCTGAAGGTTCTTGGGCCTGACGGATCTGGACTTTGTGGCGCGTCTAGGGGTGGGGCTGAGGTGGTGTCATGGACCAGCACGGCTGGGTCCTGTTCCTGCTCCCCACGATCGTGGAGGCTACCGCGTGGTGCCTGCTGGAAGTCACGACGCAGCAGCCACACGTACAAAGCAGAGGCTCTTTATTAATATGCCAGAAATCGGCAGACATGGTGGGTTTTCTAGGTAACAAATCGCCAGCGTATAAAACCTTACAGCATCGTTCCTGCTACCGATACAAAATGATTGTCGCATGGTGTGGAGTAAGGCTGGGTTAGGGGAGGGAAGCGAGGAGGAGAGGCCGGATGGCATTCCCCCACCAAAGCTGGGTCAGGGCACAGGGCCATCAGAAGATGACTCATAGGTGGTAAGGGGCCCAGAGCAGGCCAGCACGCCTCACGTCGGTGTCACCGAGCTGAGGTGAGAGGGTGTCCCAGCTGGGTGAGCTCACAGCCCTGGGTGCCACCCGCTCCCTGCTCGATGGCCTGTGTGCGAGCTGGAGGGTCCACCTGAGGAGGCCCCCAGTGACCCCACAGGGCAGCTGTCCCTGGCCTCAGTGATGAGGGTGCCCACTCGGGGCTGGAGTCTGGGCCATCAGCACTGTTGCCACTTGGCCTCCGTCCTGTCCCTGACTGAAAACGGGGCCTTTTGCAGGACAGGGGTGGGGGGGGGTGCACTCAGCCTCCCTGGCACCCCTCTTCTGAGGGCAGATGCTGAGATCGGAGAACTTATGCCTTCCTTTCAAGGCTGCCCCTTGCCTCCTGCTTCCAGAATGCCCATTTCAGTACGCAAAAGCTAAAAGGCACCCGGTTGTGCAAATAAAGTTCCTTCTCTGGAGCGGGGAAGGGGTCCAGGCCTGGGCCTGGTGTCAAGCTGCCCGCAGCAGCCTGTCGCTCCCCAGAGATGAGGAGGACCATGTCCTTCTCTGATTCCTGGTGGGAACCTCAGTGGTTCTCAGTGATTGGTTTGTTTCCCTAAAGGGCTGTGCTTAAAAAAAAACAACACACCACCACTCCTCCCCTGATGAGGGGCAGAGCTATGGGATGCTGGCTCTGGCGATCAGCCCACCGAGGCCGCAGTCAAGACTTGGCCATGGAGGTGGGGTAGGGAGCCGGGTCCTGCCCCGCTGGAAAGAGAATGCGGGGAGGGTGGAGGCCCCCACCTTCCTAGCTCACGGAGGCAGCTGGAGGGCTGCGGTTGGAGCAGGACGCCAGCGTGGGCTCCTCCCCTTGCCCCGTCCTCCCTGCATGCTGCCTCCTGCACCGGTGTGCAGCCAGGGAGCCACCACTGCTGACCCCGCCCTGCCGTGCATTCACGCCCCCACGGCACTCCAGTCTCAGGATTCGCCCAAGGTCCCCGGGAGACCGGGGGCCATCAGAACCTCCTCCCGGGATGGGGAAACCTTGGAGCGAGCCGAGTCCCCGCTCCCACCTCAGTCGAGTCCACGGGGAGTGACTCGCTCAGGGTGAGGGCAGAGCCGGCCAAGGGAACCAACGAGCTGGGCGGCCGTGGATGGCCCGGGGTGAGCCTCTGCGCTTTTTGTTCCCTTTTCCTCAGCATGCACACATGTGAAGGACCTGCTATGGTCTTTGGCGGAATCCTGAATTAACCAAAATATCTTTTTGCTTGAACAGGACAGTCCCAAGGCAAAGGGATTTAAGGAGAAAGCCCATTCACTTTAGGACTTGGTCTGGGGAGGTAGCCACTGGCCTGTTCTCCTCCTCCTATGGACCATCTAAGAAGCATTTTCAGCAACAAGGGTTGAAACTTACAGTAGGTGAGAACGCTCATGGGGCCAGGATACAGCATCTCTGGCCACCCGGCGCTGGCTGAGATCTGACCAGATCATGGCTCCAGATCACTCGTTCCAGTAGGTGCTTGCTGGGTACTGGTTTCCCAAGGGAACACCCATTCCATTATCACATCTGGAGAAATACCAACCCGAGGATGTGGGCTCTTTCCTTCCTAAGTGGTTTTGTCCCCAAAGCAGGACACAGGAGCCCTGGGCCTTAGGGCAGTTCAGTGGGGAGGCTGCCGGGCGGGGAAGGATTCTGAGAGCAGCGTCACGAAGACGGTGTGACAGGCACACGGGCCCATTGTGAAGGCCAGCCCTGCAGAGACTGGCAGGTCCATTCACGTGCTCTTGTGAAAGGGCCTTCAGGAGCCTTCCATGTTAAGAGCCGCTCTTGGTGGCCTGACCGCCCCAGGAAGCAGCTGACTTCTAGGGTTAAATAGGGTAAGGTTGTTATAAACCAAACCCCATCTTGTCGGCCTTTTTCTCCTTTCTGTATATAAATATGTGCATATATATATGGATGTGTATATATATAACATATACATATACACACATACATTACTTTGATACATTGTAGTAAAATAATACTATTGTGTTATTGCATAGAAGAGATGGCTTTTGCAGGCTGGGCTTAGGTGATGGTCTGGGAGCGCTGGCGGCTGCCTGGAGGCTGCTGGGTGGCAGGGACCACGCAGCTGCTGAGCTGTTGCTGTTGCTCCTCCTGCTTGCGGGCATGTTCCTCATACCACTCCTAAAGCAAGAGAGCAGACAGGGTGCTGAGTGGGTCCCGCCCCGGTCCTGCCAGCTAACCCCAGCCTGATGGGGGTCACCCAGGCCGGGCAGCACTGGGGCCTCCGCCTGCTGTGGGCGGCAGCAGAGAGGCTGCTGCCAATGCCTCCCAACTGGGACCGAACACCACCCCCAGACCTGCTGGGAAGGCTGACTGTGCCCCTAAGTGGGAAAATTACTGTGCAGTCTTTCCCTTTCTAATTAGAGGTATGCAAACCTCCTTGTCCAATGTGCTTTGCACAATCCTCTTTGTAAATGAGGCCCAGGTAATAATCACCCTTTACTTGTGAACATAATCTGTGTGGTTCACAAAGAGATGTGGCACCCCCCCCAACCCTCCATGGTATATCCCCTTTGAGCCGGGTGTCCTTATCTTATGCCCAAAACACCTGGAGCTCACAAGTTGTATAAAGTTCCGTGAAGTTTCATGCACCTCCTAACTCCCCTCTTTGAAGAGGCTCGTCCTGGCAAGCCGGCCAGGAACCACCCCACCATGCTCCCTCTGCCCTGTGTGTCTCCTGCTGCACGTGTTTCCTTCTCGGTTCTGGCTCAGAGGATGAGAAGGGGATGAGGTCAGTGACACGCGGAAGAACAGACGGGGGGGCTACCTGTGTTGGGGAACGAATGCTTCAAGGGTTCACGGCTGAGCCCTGAAGCACCACGGGTGATGGCTCCAACAGATAATCCCATAGCTCCCCACTGAGCACACCCCACAGCTCAAGACGGGGACTGGAGGCCGGCCCCCGCCCGGCAGTGGGGAGGACCACTCCCACGCAGGAGGAGCTTGCAGCGCGGTCAGAGGGGGGGGGCGCGCCTACCTGAATCTCCTCTTGGTACATCTTTAGGCTCAGGTCGCTTTTGGTCCTTGATCTCCGTCCCAGAAACACCAAGGTATTTTGCTAGGGAAGAATGGGGAGGTTACAGGGACNATCTAAGAAGCATTTTCAGCAACAAGGGTTGAAACTTACAGTAGGTGAGAACGCTCATGGGGCCAGGATACAGCATCTCTGGCCACCCGGCGCTGGCTGAGATCTGACCAGATCATGGCTCCAGATCACTCGTTCCAGTAGGTGCTTGCTGGGTACTGGTTTCCCAAGGGAACACCCATTCCATTATCACATCTGGAGAAATACCAACCCGAGGATGTGGGCTCTTTCCTTCCTAAGTGGTTTTGTCCCCAAAGCAGGACACAGGAGCCCTGGGCCTTAGGGCAGTTCAGTGGGGAGGCTGCCGGGCGGGGAAGGATTCTGAGAGCAGCGTCACGAAGACGGTGTGACAGGCACACGGGCCCATTGTGAAGGCCAGCCCTGCAGAGACTGGCAGGTCCATTCACGTGCTCTTGTGAAAGGGCCTTCAGGAGCCTTCCATGTTAAGAGCCGCTCTTGGTGGCCTGACCGCCCCAGGAAGCAGCTGACTTCTAGGGTTAAATAGGGTAAGGTTGTTATAAACCAAACCCCATCTTGTCGGCCTTTTTCTCCTTTCTGTATATAAATATGTGCATATATATATGGATGTGTATATATATAACATATACATATACACACATACATTACTTTGATACATTGTAGTAAAATAATACTATTGTGTTATTGCATAGAAGAGATGGCTTTTGCAGGCTGGGCTTAGGTGATGGTCTGGGAGCGCTGGCGGCTGCCTGGAGGCTGCTGGGTGGCAGGGACCACGCAGCTGCTGAGCTGTTGCTGTTGCTCCTCCTGCTTGCGGGCATGTTCCTCATACCACTCCTAAAGCAAGAGAGCAGACAGGGTGCTGAGTGGGTCCCGCCCCGGTCCTGCCAGCTAACCCCAGCCTGATGGGGGTCACCCAGGCCGGGCAGCACTGGGGCCTCCGCCTGCTGTGGGCGGCAGCAGAGAGGCTGCTGCCAATGCCTCCCAACTGGGACCGAACACCACCCCCAGACCTGCTGGGAAGGCTGACTGTGCCCCTAAGTGGGAAAATTACTGTGCAGTCTTTCCCTTTCTAATTAGAGGTATGCAAACCTCCTTGTCCAATGTGCTTTGCACAATCCTCTTTGTAAATGAGGCCCAGGTAATAATCACCCTTTACTTGTGAACATAATCTGTGTGGTTCACAAAGAGATGTGGCACCCCCCCCAACCCTCCATGGTATATCCCCTTTGAGCCGGGTGTCCTTATCTTATGCCCAAAACACCTGGAGCTCACAAGTTGTATAAAGTTCCGTGAAGTTTCATGCACCTCCTAACTCCCCTCTTTGAAGAGGCTCGTCCTGGCAAGCCGGCCAGGAACCACCCCACCATGCTCCCTCTGCCCTGTGTGTCTCCTGCTGCACGTGTTTCCTTCTCGGTTCTGGCTCAGAGGATGAGAAGGGGATGAGGTCAGTGACACGCGGAAGAACAGACGGGGGGGCTACCTGTGTTGGGGAACGAATGCTTCAAGGGTTCACGGCTGAGCCCTGAAGCACCACGGGTGATGGCTCCAACAGATAATCCCATAGCTCCCCACTGAGCACACCCCACAGCTCAAGACGGGGACTGGAGGCCGGCCCCCGCCCGGCAGTGGGGAGGACCACTCCCACGCAGGAGGAGCTTGCAGCGCGGTCAGAGGGGGGGGGCGCGCCTACCTGAATCTCCTCTTGGTACATCTTTAGGCTCAGGTCGCTTTTGGTCCTTGATCTCCGTCCCAGAAACACCAAGGTATTTTGCTAGGGAAGAATGGGGAGGTTACAGGGACCCACCCGAGTCTGGGCCCTGGTGCCCAGCTTCAGCAGGCCTCACCTGCTCCTCTGGCTTCTGCAAAGGTGCTCCCCTCCCCCAAAAAGAGTCACTTAAACTTGTGGGGACAGGGGACTCCCTGGTGGTCCAGTGGTTAGGCTGGAGAAGGAAATGGCAACCCACTCCAGTATTCTTTCTGGGAGAATCCCATGGACAGAGGAGCCTGGCGGGCTATAGTCCATGGGGCTGCAAAGAGTTGGACACGACTAAGCAACGAAACACCAACCAGTGGCTAAGAATCCATCTTCCAATGCAGGGGCTGTGGGTTCAATCCTTGGTTGGGGAACTGAGATCTCACATGCCTCGGGGCAACTAAGTCTGTGTGCCACAACTAAGGCCCAGCACAGCGACACACCCACACACACAACTTGAGGGGATGGACAGTGGGGAAGGGCTTGCACTAAGCTCCTTCGGACGAGGCCCTGGGGCTCTCCACCTCGTATCTCTCCATCTGGGAGAGGATCTTGAGCAGCTGGGCGATGTCTGAGTTGGCTCCCCCTGCCTCCCGGTAGAGCTTCAGAACTGCGACCAGCTCGTCTTTGGAGAGCTCCTTCTCCAGGGTGATGCCGCTGTCCACTGCGGGAGGGGAGGGCAGTGGGAAGGTGCTTGGCTTGGTCTGGTTTAGCCAGCCTTCCTGCTGCCCCTATGGGGGGCTTAAGGTTCCCTGGATCTGCAGGATACAACCCTCCATGTCGCCCCTACCATCTGGCACTCCCATCCCTCCCGTTTCCTGCCCTTCACAGTTGCTGTGAGGAGCGCTGCTCAGGCCAGCAGCGTACAGGGGACAGGGTTGCAGGAGGCCATCCCCAAGCCAGAAGGAAACAATCAGGTAGCCTGAGAGGACAGAGATTTGGAAACAAGTCGCCATAGGGATGTGGCGGTTTTGATGGAGAATCTGGAAAGAATAGAGGATCAGTACACAGAAAGCCATGCAACCTGGGAAAAAGGAGGCTGTCACTGAAGCCGGGCTTGTCAAGCTGCTATGGGCTCTGCGGCCCACAGTATTTACATCGTTTAAATCAAGAACCAGAGGACAAACATGTTGTTTAGGAACACGGGGATGGTAACTAAAAGGAACAGCTAAGGGGTGAGCAGTCTGGGAGATAAGAAAGGTGGGACAGAGGCCGTCACAGTCGGCCTGTGGTTTTTCTTGATCTCTGACCTGTATTCTGGTTTTTAAGATGAGATCCTGAGCGTTTTTTTGGTCATTAAGTATTTGAAAATAATGCAAATAAGAGGTCAAGAAAGATAAGCCAGACTGATTAGCTGAACTGCCAGAAGACTGGACATCCAGACAGCTGAAAAGCTGACAGCTGAACAGAAAGACAGACAAGCGGCAGACACCCGCACTGACCTTCCGAGTCCTGGTTCTTGCGGCTGTAGTTCATTCGGAAGACAAAGGCTTCGAGGATGAAGGCCACAATGATGGTCATCACCACCTGGCCAGGCACAGGGAGAGGAGGAGAGAGGAATGGGGCGGTGTGAACTGCGATGGGCCCCAGAGCCCAGGCACTCTGCGGCCCCCGACCTACCATGGTCACGATGTAGAAGGTCATGAAGTAGAGGCGGCTCCAGTGCGAGGTCTGGGAGGTGACACCTTCCTGCAGACAGAGGGAAGCAGGCGGTGAGTGAGCGCCGGGGGCGGGGGGCGGGGATGTGCTGTCTACCCAGCCTTCTCCGTGGCCCCCGCTCTTTACAGGCCCTTCCTGATTTGCCTTCAGTTGTGGAGACAAAGGAGGCCAACCTGGCTCCTTGGGTGCAAAAACTCCTCTGTGCTCCTTAGGCCTGGACGCCTCCCCGTCCAGAGCTAATGGTGCAGGACTAAGGCCGGCAGCCTTTGGAAGAATTTAAAGGATGGGAAAAACCAACCAAGCACCTTGGTCACACTGTTCCTTGACTGGCAAGTCCCCCCTACAGCAGTGGGAGCAGGCCAGAGGCCGGACGCTGCCTGGCCTCTCCTGGCTGCTGAGGGATGTGCAGAGAGGGTGGGGAGCAAGGCCACGTTCAGCTAACAGTGGGGTGGCCCCAGGATTCAGCCCAGATCCTGGTCTCCCCACAGAACCCCACCCCCCTGTGGGGGACAGGAGATCAATGCATGCTGGGCTGGGTGAGGGGAGACCTGGCCTGAGAGAGTGGTGGGCAGACACCCCCACGAGCTGACGGGGAGGTCCTTACCATGATGATGTACCAGTTGTTGACAACCGTGAGCTCGAACAAGGTCACTGTTCGAGAGAGAAGGGAAGAACAGAAGCGTCTTAATCAGACCCGCTTTTGCAAAGTGGGGTCAGTGGCCTCTCTCCACCTATCCTGGGTACCAGGCACCTGTCTGCCAGCCTGGGCTGTGAACTCCAGAGAGAGCGGCCGAGACCCTTCCAGAGCGCCTGCCCCATAGGAAGTGGTCCCGTCTCGGCCTGGCCCCCAAAGCATGCGTCTTTTGCCTCAGAAGCTCGAGATGCTGGGGTGTGAATCCTGAGGAAGAGCCCCCCAGACCTTCCTCGGTCTAGGATGTCATGAGAGGGTGCTCTGAGAAAGCTGCGTCTGGCAAGGCCCCTACCGTCTGTGGCTCCCTGCCCTTCCAGCTCCCCCGTGGACGCCAGGAGCAGAGCTGCGTGGGCCTGGCCTGGGTGGCCTGCGACACTAGGGTTGTGACAAGGAGGGTGGCTCCCCAGCATCAGGCTGTACCCCTCCCAGCCAAGCGTGAAGCTCTGCTGCTCCCGATGCTGGGAAAGGGACAGCAGATGCAGGAACACCTGGCGACCGAGTGAGCCCTGGGGTCTGGCTGGGGCTTCACCCCAAGCTGAGCAAACCAGAGGCTCCACGGGGGCCAAACGGCAAGTGTGGCAAATGCCCTGTGGAGGGGAGGGAGGCCTCAGCCAGCTGCACTCCCCGGCACCTGGGACCTGTGGGTGCCACGGCCTGCCTGGGCTTCCTGCACTCACCAAAGCTGTTCAAAATGTTATCAAAATTATTGAGATAGTAGTAGCCCTCCTCCACGACGGTCCTGTTGCCCACGGTGTGGTTCAGCCAGCGGTAGGCGTCTGCCACTGTGCTTGTACTGGCCGGGGAGACAGAGAGGTGGGGGGAAGGTTACAAGACAATTGGTCACCTCAACAGAGGACAGAAAATTTAAACCAAGGTCTGACGGAGGAGCATCTGGCCTGGACCAGCCTGGTTTCCTGCCAGCATCCCCTCCCCCCGCCAACCCCCGGCTCTCTTGCCCGTCTTCCTGTCTCAAGGGGAGTCCCCAGGGTGCTGGTGGGAACCCCGGACTCGCCCCCCACATCCTCCTCCACTTGGCATTTCTCTGCTGCCGCCTAAGACCTTCTCCCTCTCAGCAGCTGGAGGAGGGGAGAGAAAGTGCCTCCTCTAGGCAGCTCCCCCACCCCGCCAGGCTGCGGGGTGCTCTGGAGGCCGGGTGCCAGCAGAGCCTGGAGAGAGGCCCACTCCTCATGGGGCTCCCCCAGCACCTGGCCGAGCACTGTATATTCTCTTCTGCTGTAATCAGTGGCCCCCGTTCTGAGAGTTTACTTGCTACTTCCCTTCCAGCCTTTTTATGACTCATCTGCTGTAAATCACGCTCATGGTTTGACGCGTTTGGTCCTTTGGAAGCTTGTTCAGAGAGCAGCGCCTGACAAGGTGGGGTCTAGAGTTTGCACTTTTAAGCAGCTGCCCTGGGGGTTCTGGTGTACCCTAAGATCTGTGACCCACCGCTACTGGCTCTGGTTCTGAGCCCAACACGCTGCCCGTGGCTCTGGGACCTTTATCCATCAGTGCTTGAAGCTACAAGGACAGATTCTAAAGAGAATACTGGCTGCGTCATGGGGGCCGGGGAAGAAGGAAGGATCACAGGAGGTTGGGCTCCCCGCTCTCTGTCCTTCCCGCATGTGTCTGTCTCATCCTGTCAGGCCACCCCTAGCTGACCTGTCTGCCCGTGGCCCCGGCCACCCCAGGGACAAGCAGGAGGAAGCCACAGCCCCTGGCCCACACTCCAGCAGTGGAGCAGCCTCCAGTGTTCAGCATGAAGGGAAAGCTGACGGAGGCCTTTGGGAGAGAGGCTCCCAGAGTCTGCCTGGGGGACCGGGTGAGTGGTTCAATGTCCTCACTTCAGAGAGGCCCCTCTCCTAGCTGCAACACTGGACTGACAAGCCCTGGAAGCTCGGCACAGCGATCCCAGGGCTGTAACGGGTGCGGTGGCTTCGGGGTTCGGGGTCCCTGGGGAAAGGTGGCTGTGCCAGTCCCGTCTGGGGCCCTCCAGGAACGCAGGCTGCCCCTGGGGGGCCCCAGCTGCAAACTCACTTGCAGCAGTTGGCGTAGAGGATTCCACAGAAGAATTCCATGCCCACGATGGCGAAGGAGTAGTAGAAGATGAGCAGGGTGAGGCCCAGGCTGGGGAGGAGGGGCAGAGGGTGACTGAGGGCCCGGCGGCCCTGGCACCGCAGACCCCTGAGCTGACCGAGGGGAGACGTGTGCCCCTAGCCAGGTGCGCCAGCTGGAGAGCGCCTGCAGGGGGCGGGCCTAGGATTCGGGTGGGGGGTGGAAGAACGGCCCGGGTGAGGACTCGCACCAGACGCCCCTCGACCAGCAAGTCACCCCTTACCTGTGAACGCAGACAGAGGTGGTAAGTGAAGCTGACAGATCCCCGCCTTCCCTAACTGACTATCTCAGATGGCTCAGTGAAGACAAGTGGAGCCAGGGAGACCGGTGGTGGGCAAGACCTCGGGCTCCTTGAAGACCCTGGANGCTGATGGACATCTAGGTTGTTTCCATGTCTTGGCTATTATAAACAGTGCTGCAATGAACATTGGGGTACATGTGTCTCTTTCAATTCTGGTTTCCTCGGTGTGTATGCCCAGCAGTGGGATTGCTGAGTCATAAGGCAGTTCTATTTGCAATTTTTTAAGGAATCTCCACACTGTTTTCCATAGTGGCTGTACTAGTTTGCATTCCCACCAACAGTGTAAGAGGGTTCCCTTTTCTCCACATCCTCTCCAGCATTTATTGCTTGTAGACTTTTGGATCGCAGCCATTCTGACTGGAGTGAAATGGTACCTCATTGTGGTTTTGATTTGCATTTCTCTGATAATGAGTGATGTTGAGCATCTTTTCATTTTAGAATTACAATCTTATGCTGTTTGCCACATACAGTATCCCTGAATATGCAAAACTTTAAGTTAAAAGTTACTTGTCCTGCAGTTTAAAGACAATTGAACAGAGGAAATAAAGCCTGAAATATTAGATTCATGAATAGCTTGGTTTTGTTTTTGAATGACGCTTCTAAACACTTTAGGCCCTGAACCTTGTCAATTTGATGTTTTGTTTATTTCAGAGAGAAATCATATAGACGCAAATTGTTATGTCAGAAGACTAAATAGAAATCCTCCCTATTCCATCTCATCCTAAGAAAATGTCTTTCACAGATTAACTCCTTCAGTTCATGAGCAGAAAATATCCTACAGCTGCACTCTCCAAAATGGTAATAGTAGCTACCCGCAGCTACTGAACACTTGAAATATACCCAGTCTAAACTGAGCTGTAGTTGTAGGTGTGAAATGCATACCAGATTTTGAAGACTTAGTATCACAAAAAAGAGAATGGAAACATTTTCAACAATTTTGTTTTATTAATTACATGTTGACATGATAATACCTTGAAAACCGTGGGTTAAATAAAATAGATTATGCAAATTAATTTCACTTGCTTCTTTGTTCATTTTTTTCCATTGGTTACTAAAATATTTAAAATTGCATATGTAGCTCACCTTATTTTTTGCCTGAGAGTGCTGTTCTGGAGTCCTATATGTAACATTTATTTTCAGACCCATTTTTGAGGTTAGTGGGGGACGAATTCCTGCCCTTAGATATACCAAGACTGAGCGCATAATGATCCACTTCTGACAGAGTGTAAAATCAATATTAGACCCTTGTCTAATTGCCAAGGGTAATAAACTCATGCTTTAGTTCCTCAAAGCCAAATCTCTTCTTGGGAACTCATTTGAATTATGGAAGGCATCCAGGTCTTGCAGTCATGCAGGCCTGATTTCAAGCATTTAATAGTCTCATGACCTTGAGCATTAGCCACTTCTCTGTGTCACTCCATAACCTCCCAGCCCCATTTCTTGTTTAGCCGCTACTGTTCTGGTCACTGTACACAGGTGAAATGGGACAATGTGTTGCCACATTCAACCCATATCTCTAGCTTCCTGCCCCAGGGCTTAGATGTGGGATATCCATGGGAATACTCCTGGCTTTGTACCTGCAAAACTAGAAGGGTTCCACAGTTAGCACCTACAGGGCCACCTTGACCAGTCAGGGTAAAAAATGGTAAATTCTTCTCCCTTTCCAAACCCAAGTGCATAGTTCAGTGACACGCTCACAGATCTCCTTGGAAGGGCCCTGCAGAGTCAAGCTCTGTCCCCTTCAAGGGTGGCCAGCTTCATAATGCATACTTGTATTGGCTTTTCCTTCTTCCCTGTCCCTCTTCTGCTGTCCCTCAGCTCTGCTCCCTGGCTCACTTCCCAGATAAACTCTGTACATAAGCCTTTTTATCAGTTTCTCCTTCAGGAGGGATCTCAGCTAAGGCTTCTTGCCCAAGTGAGGTGACTTCATGGATCTCAATTTTCTCATAAGTAAATTGGGGTAATAATAACTATTTTTAAATGTTGTAGGAATTAAAGGGAATATATAAAACTCCTAGCAGAAACCTTTATAGCCCTGATCATCTTCTCCCTTGACATTTCTTAAGTCAAAATTCCGTATGGTTGGCAAAATGGTGTTCTTTAAAGAAGTTGTTTCACATAAGCCCTGGAAAAGGTAAGGGTTAAAAAAATTTTTTTTTTCTGGGAGGAAAGATCTCGACTAACTGTTCTAAGATAACCCAAGGGGACTAGAAATAGAAGTATATTTTAAGGAAAAAAATATCTTCCTTGGTAAAGTAATCCATCTTGAAATGAAATGGGAAAGGAGACTCCATGGGACACAGGGTTCTGGTCTGGGGTCCACCACCCAGGATCTTTGTCTTTGTTTGAACGTGAGAAGAAGTATAAGCACAAGTGAGAATACTTGCACACAGTGGGTTTAGACAGGACAGAAAAAGTGCTAATTCTAGTTTTAAAAGNCGCTGCCCACCCCGAGAGGGCACAAGCCTCGTGGCACCTGGCCCTGGGGGCCCAGATTCAGGGCGCTACCTGGCCATCCGGGGCAGCAGCTCAAACATGGTGTCCAGCACGTTGCGGTAACGTTTCTTCAGCTTAAACAACCTGAGTGAGGCAGGAGGGAGGCCGGCCGGGTCACTTGCAGACGCCGGGCATGGCTGCGGCCTGGCCAATACACTACACTGAGGAGGTGGGGGGCGGTCAGGGCAGGCCTGGGGCGCCTCTGTCCCCTGAGCGCCTCCTCTCCCCTAGAGTCACCAGCTGGGCACTCGGCTTAGGTGACTGGCACCCTGGGCAGGGCGGTGGCAGTGCCAGGACGTTGGGGGCGGGACGGGACGGGCCCCTGCCTGAAGGGGTTCAGGGCAAGACCCTGATGGCACAGTTGCAGTGGCTGTTCGCCTCTGCTTACAAATGAAGCCCGAGGCTCAGCGCAGGGCGAGACCTTGCCCGAGACACTGTAATAATCCCAGGAAGAGGGGAGAAGGCCCTGCCCAAGGAGGCTCCTCCAGATAAGAAAGGGTCACCCCATCCCTCACCTCCACGCCTCCCTCCCAGAGAGGAAGGGAGGGGGCGATGGCTGTGAATGGGCTCGCAGCTGGATATTTTAGAGGAAAACGAGACTTCAGAGGACACAAGACCTCTTAACTGGTAAAGGACAACATCCATAGCTTTCTACAGATCTGTGCTGGGTTCCTACACTGGTGCCCGGGGGGAAAGGTAAGAGCAAGTGATAGTTTTTCTCAACAAGGGACTGTGCCAGAAAATCACGACTGGGGCATGGTAGGGGCTCAAAGGGTCTCTTTGGACCCTCGGGGGCTATGGCTCCCTGGTCTGTGACTGAGCACGTGGGTTTCTGTGACTGCAGCTGATACCAGCCCAGGCCAAGTTCACTGGAGCCCCGAGCCATGGTTCTCTTCCACGGTCAGAGGCAGCAGGTCGCATAGGACAAGGCCCCCAGCACCCCCCAAGCACCAACCCCGGGTGCTCCTGCATGGGCGAGCCACCTCTGACGCCCAGCCAGTGAGCCTTCAGGCTCCGTCTGGTCACCGCCCGCCCACCAGACCCAGCCCTGCCGTCACCTCAGCAGCTGGAGGGGACGCAGGACCACTATGAAGTAGAAGGGCTCCATGTTGAAGGCCAGAGCCAGCAGTCCCAGGAAGGCAAAGGCTGTGACGGAGAAGTCGAACCTGGGGATGGTGAGGCAAGGAGGAAGAGAAGCTGAGGTCTCAGCCCAGCCCCCAGGCTCCCCCATTGCAGGGAGACCCCCCCAGCTGGTAAGGGACAACGTCCCCAGGCTTCTACAAACGTGTACCGTTTCCTACGGTGGTGGCCTGGGGAAAGCTGAGAGCAAGGGAGGGTTTTTCTTGACAAGAGACTCAAAAAATCAGGGCTGAGGTGCAGTAGGGTCTCAGAGGGTCCCCAGGGACCCTCAGAGGTTGTGGCGCTCTGGTTTATGACTCTGAGCCCACACACCAAACCACCACAAAGGCAGCCGCAGGCCCCGCAGCCGGCCAGCTTCCTGCCACCATCGGGTGCCTTTGAGGCTGGTGTCGCTGGGCCTCTCAGTCAACAGCACATCCCTCAGGGGCTGGAAACCCCTTCCTGAAGGTCTCAGGGCAGACACGGGATATACCAGTAACCATGGTGACGGGACTGCGGGGTGGGACAGGATCACAGCGGAGGTCCTCCTGGAGGCCAGCTCCCCCGACGCAGGATAGAGGAGCCCCCCGCCAGATACATATTAAAACCCTGCACCTGCCAACTGTGAGCACACACCCTGCTGCTCTGCCCAGCTTCTCTCTACTTACTATCCTATTTCACGCTCATGACCCGAGGTCACATGAGTGAGGCCTAACTTTGCAGGTGAGCTAACTTCCGTGGGCAGTGAGTGACCTCTTGGGGTCTCTGGAACAGGGAAGGGGGCCTCTAGCTCGATGCTGACCATGTATCAGGCTGCATGCCACCTCCTCTGTGAGTGTTGTGGTTTTCATGGAGGATAAGAGAGCTTAGTTGTCAGGGAGAAGTGTGGGGTCCGGTGACTCAGAAAGAGCCAAGCGGCCTAAGGACTCCCAAGAGGCCTCATCCAGGAGGGACTGAGGGGGTGGTTCCAGGGAGGAAGATGAGGGCCTGACCCTGGCAGTGCCTGGAGCCACAGGCAGAACCCCTACAGGAGACAGAGACCCAAGCTGGCCTCGGATCTTCTGGTGGTGGGTGAGGAGGGAGAGGGCCCGTGGCTTTCATCAGAGTCTCTGACATGGTTGAGAAACATGCTCTGGGGACTTCCTTGGTGGTCCAGGGGCTAGGACTCCTGACTCCCGAGGCAGGGGGCCAGGGTTTGATCCCTGGTCAGGGAACAAGATCCCACATGCCGTAACTAAAGACTTCACATGCTGCAACTAGAGATCCCTCATGCTGCAAAGACTGAAGACGCGGGCGCCACAACTAAGACCCTCCACAGGCAAATAAATAATCAAAAAAAAAAAAAAGAGTGACACATGCTCTGTACTCACAGGTTCCATCCGGAGGACAGGTACTCGACAGGACCCAGGCCAGCAACTTTCAGGAACAGCTCCACCGCGTAGACTGTGAGCAGGAGGAGGCAGTGAGCAGGAGCCCTGCTGCGGCCTCCGCCACACCTGGCCTGCCTCCTTTCTCAGGACTCTCCTGAGGTCTGGTTGCGTGCCCTGTGGACACCCACATCCCATCTGCGCCCCCAGTGAAAGTGTGGGCTCTGGAGCAGGGCCAAGCCCAGATGCTGGCCAACCAGGGCCACCTGCTCACTGGCACAACTTCCGTGCCAGGCATTGCATTGGGTACTTAGAGTTTAGAGGAAGACAGGGAATGAGTATGTTACGCTGGGGGAGGTGTTACATTTGAAACAGTCAGGGGCCGGCCTGGATGTGATCTCGGCCTGCTTGAGAGGCGGAAGGAAGGTGGGAGTCCCTGGAACATGATGAAAGGAAGAGGTGAAGGGGGAGCTGGGGAGGGGACTTCGGGTCACACAAGAGGCACAGCCGGGAATGGACCCCCAGGGCCCTCTGAACAGAGTGCATGCTGAGTCCCTATGCTACTCTGAACTCTGCAGAGCATGCCAGAGGGCACTGATCAAGGCAGTTGAAGTCCCACTTTTTAAGAAGAATGAAAACAATTTAGGACGAGGCATTACTAGTCATGTCTAATGTTCAGATGTGATGGGGGGAGAGGGGTGTCAGGCAGAGGGGTGTGGTGAGGGGATGAGTGCACTGGCGGAGGAGACACCCAGGCAGAGGCCCAGGGGTAAGAGAGGGCAGGGGGTCCTGGGGAGCAGGATGTGTTCTGGGGGACAAGGCGGGGCGGTGCTGGTGAGAGACGAGGCCCCACGTGGCCCTGTGAGTCACACCCAGCACAGGGACTTGGTCCAAAGGGCAGTGGGCAACCACCAAGGAGTCAGAACAGGGACGGGGGAGAATCAGACTCGATTTTTGCTTCCCGCTGCTGTCGCTTCCCTGCTTCAGAGAAGAGCCACGAGACCCTAACCCAGGAGGCTCCAGCCCACGGCGAGGACACGAGCAAGGCCATGTCAGAGACTTACTGGTCAGAAAGACGAGGTAGCTCCACGGCACGTGCCTGGAGACGAAGTTTCCACCTGTAAGAAGAGGGGCAGCAGTTGAAGAGGTGGGCGAGGGGCTTCCCTGGTCCAGTGGTTAAGAATCTGCCTGCCAGTGCAGGGGACATGGGTTCGATCCCTGGTTGGGAGAGACCCCATACACAAGGGAGCAACTAAGCCCGGGAGCTCGAAGAGCCCGGGAACCACAACTTCTGAAGCCTGCGTGCCTAAAGCCCATGCTCCACGGCAAGAGAAGCCACCGCAGTGAGCAACCTGTGCTCCACAATGGAGACAAGCCCCTGCTCTCCACAGCAAGAGAAAACCCGCACCCAGCAACAAAGACCCAGCGTACTTGCAAATAAATATAGATCTTAAAAAAACAAACAAACAAAAAAAACAGGTGGGCCAGGTGTGCCCACAGGACAGGCCGGTCCCCTTGCCAGGCTCACCTTTCAGCATGAAGGTCTCCACGAGGATCCAGACCCCGTTGACCGCCACCACCAAATCTGCAACAGACAGGCTCATGAGAGGGAGAGCACAAGTGGGTGCGGAAATCCACAGGTCATAGCTGCAGCCCTGGTTAGTTTATAGGCAGCTCTGAGCGAATGCAGGGCAGCTCCCCACACCCAGATAACAGGTGACTTCCTACTTGGTGCTTTTACCATGAGCTACATTAACCAGCGGTTTCACTTAGAAAACAGCTACAGGTTTCTAAAGATACGCTCTGTGTCACTGTAGGGATGCCACTTAAGATGCTCCAGCACAGAAGAAACTAACAACACTGTAAAGCAACTGGACTATTTTAATTGAAACAAATTTTAAAAACTGTTTCCATAAAACCTGCAGCTTATTCTAAGCTGATGTATAAGATGGACCACATACATAGGGTTTGAGTACCGATGACATCTGTTTCTCCCTGGAGACATCTGCTCTTTCAATGACTCCAGGAACTAATTAGCAAACTTGCACATGCACTTGGCCTTTCTTCTGGCAGCCCTGTTTATGGGATCCACCCCAGTGAGACACTGGCAAAAACAGAATGACGTATGCTGCGAGCTATTTACTGAAGAGCTATTTGTGGTTGCAGAGAAACTGCAAAAACAGCCTAAATGATGGACAGGAGGCTGGATGAGTAAACTATGGTACATCCATGAAATGGTATACTGTCAACCATAAATCTTAATTATGTTGAACTGGTTCATAGGGCTTTTCAGGTCCACTATATCCTTCTACTTTTCTATCTGTATCACTAAATTTCTGAAGAGTTTGACATTGAAACTCCAACTAAAAATCTTAATGTATCTACTTAATTGTAATATATAATATATATTTGATATATATATATCTAATTGTAATATGTAATATATAATTGTAATATAATGGAACCATATGTAACTTTGTTCTATGTTTTCCAAGTCTCCTGTAAATGTGTTATCACACTTTCACAATTAAAAAAAAAAAACAAGTTAAAAAAAAAACACTCATGAAGTAAATGTATAATACCCATAGAAAAGAAAGAAAAAACTATCATCAGGAATTAAACAGTTAAATATTTAAAAAATGAAGAACATCTCTATGTATTAATGTAGTGTGGTCTCTAGGACATATTGTTGACTGAAAAAAAGCAAAGTTGAAAAAAGTGTGTAAACTGTGCTAGTTTATGTAAGACAGGAAAATGTGCATATATGCATCTACTTACAGTTTTTAAAATAGAAGGATAAAGTATAATAAAAGTTACCCACTGGGGGAGGTGTTAGGATTAAGTGAGACTTCCTTGAGTATATTTTGTCTGATAGATCTGACTTGTAATCATATATATATATATATATATACACACACACACATATATATACACATAATTATAAAGCAAAATTAAATGTAAAAAGCAGTCTCTAAAATAATGTTTAAATGCTCCATCATTCCATTTTATTTTGGCCACGCCACACAGCATGTGGGGTCCCAGTTCCCCTAACGATGGATCAAACCCCCGGACCCGGCAGTCGGAGCACAGAGTCTTAGCTCCTGGGCCACCAGGGAAGTCCCCTAAACATTTTTTTTTTTTTTAATGAAATAAACAGCACTGATGAACCTATCTGCAGGAAGGAATGGAGATGCACACGTAGAGAATGGGCTTGTGCACACAGTGGGGGAGGCAGACGGTTGGACCAATGGAGAAAACAACAGCACAGACACATTATCGTGTGAAGCGGACCCTGGTGAGAAGCTGCTGTTAACACAGAGAGCCCAGTCTGGTGCTCTACGCTGACCTAAAGGGGTGGTATGGGAGGAGAGGGAAGTTCAAGTGGGAGGGGTTATATGTATAATTATGGCTGATTCATGTTATTGTAAGGCAGAAACCAACACAACACTGGACATATTAAAAAACAAAATTTTTTTTAAATAAAAAAATGAAATAAATCTAAACATGCATCTGGATGGTGACATACCCACATGGAGAAAAACTATTCCGGGTGACCTTAAGACACAGTCATCTAAATGTTCATCCCTGCAGTGGTGTTTCTAACAATTTCCATGGTTAGGGTTGTGCTGGTGGTGTTCTTTGGAGACTGCATGTGGACTGTGTGTGGAGACACAATGTGGACTGTGAGATGCAGCAAGTGAGTGGTTGTGTCAGTACTCCTGGGAACTAGGATTTTAAGCCTGGGAATTTAGATATGAAAGAATGATGGAGTTAGGAAAACCCAATAGTCCAAAATTTCAATTAAGAATATCAAGAAAAATTCACAAGCTAGTTTCTTTTAAAAAAAAAAAAAAGAAAAAAATCAAAATCCTACCTCTGTCCATGGAAAGTCCTAGAAACAATAACCAACTCCAAGCAACATGTACTGTTCGCATCTCTGGCTGTGATCTCTAAATATCATTTCCCATTACATGGAACCAGAGCTCTTTAGAAAGGGTGAACCCCACCAAACCTCTGGATGAGTAGAACAATCTGCATCTGCGCAGTTCCATTGGTCATCATTAGCCAGATGTGGTTACTGAGTGCTCAAACATCGGCTACTGTGATGGGAACTGAATTTATAATTTTAGTTGGCTTAAATTCAAATAGCCATGTGTGGCTAATGGCTGCCATGTTGGACAACACAGCTCTAGCTCTAACTACCAAACTACAGGACACAAGCAACAGAGGAACACGCAAAAACAAGGCTGAAGGACAAACAATCCAGTTTCTTCAACTAAATACTGCAAGAGGGAAAGAATGGATGGGGGAGAAACCTACAGATTAAAACAGGTCAAAGTGACGTGTCAGCCAACCACAACCTGTGGTTCTGGAATTTGATTCCCAAAACCCCAGGTCTGGAGAAGGGGTGATGAGCTGGACTGAGGGGATTAGATGGACAAGAAAGACTGGCCAGGAGACGATCATTGTTGAAGCTGGGGGATGGGTACGTGGAAGCTCATGACAGTCCCTCCACTTTCACACGTGCTTGGAATTTTCTATGATAAAAAGCCAACGGCATGACTTATCCCTTGCCTCTCCACCTTCTGGAGCAGTAAGACTCAGGAGGAGAGAGACCTAGAGCTGTGGCACTTCATACTTACACATGAAATACTGGAAGGCCTTGGACTTCACAAGGATATTAATTCCTGTTTGAAGAGAAGAAATGGTAACAGTGAAATTTTCACATATAAATACATAATCACCAGCCAAACATGTCATGCACGTAAGCAAATGGGGTGTTTATGTCCAGGGGACAAAAAAGGAAGGGCCTGCTCTCAGAGGAACGCCATTCTTATGCCCCCGGACAACACTGCATTGGCAACAGCTGCTCTGGGAAGAGCCTGGGCAACCTGGAGCTGAGACAAAACAGAACAAGGTTTTGCTGGCCGCTCCTGAAACGTCAAGTTTGCTCCTGGCCTAGACCTGGCACTGTTTGCTCATCTACTTGAATAACTATCTTCCCAATGGAATGGAAAACTCACTAAAGAACACGGAATAGTAACAGCTGTGCTCAATGTTCTATCCTATCTTGGGAGAACTCACAAAATAGGATATACCATTTTAACTGGGTTTTTTTTTTTTTTTGCCACACTGAGCAGCATGGGGAACTTCCCCAACCAGGGACAGAACCTGAGCCCCCTGCATTGGAAGCATGGTATCTTAACCACGCGACGCCAGGGGAGTCTGGCCATTTTAACTCTTATTCAAAACAGCTGAACTGTAACCCCTGTGAGCTAAGCATATCCTGTGTGGAACTTCAAAACTGGCAGGAAATTCAGAGAAAACTACTAGGTAAATGATATGGTGGACTCAGATGTTAAAAATTTTAATTTTATATGATACAAGTATCACTATGAGAGCAGATACACTAACTATATATCCTGATAGAATAAGAAGGTAAAAACTCTATTATTAGGTAAAAGGCATGTTTCATAACAGAATGTACAATGTAATCCCCTCTACTGTTTTTAAAAGGCATAGAAAATAACCTGTAACAAAAGAAAACACATCAGAAAATTAATACTGATTCTCTCTGTGTGGGAGACTTTCCTTTTCTAATTATCTACCTTTGTATACATTTCCTTCAACAAATAATAGTTCAATATTGATTGAACTATTCAATAATAGTTTTGTTGGGTTTTTATGTTACTGATTTCCCTCCCTAGTCCAATACTAATTCTCTGCTGGAGTCATCACATTCTCTTTTACACAGACAGTTCATATGCATGTGCACATGTACACACACACACACACACACTCTGGTCATGTTCTTTAAACGCTCATCAGTGGCCTCTGGAAACCTCCATTCAGCCCCAGCAGTCAGGACGCCATGTTCAGGTCAGCCTTACCTTTGAAGATGAGGAATGCTGTCCTGTGAAGCTCATCAAACCAGTGTTCTCGATTTCTCTTTGCCTGACCGAGGAACAGGGCCGTGGGGGAAAGAGTTAGGGCCAGGGTGCTGCTTTCCTTTCCTGCTAACTCAGGAAACCATGAAGATACTCGGGGATCTACAGAACAACCAAGCCAGCTGAGGCCTGCCGGCCTTTTCACTGTGCTGTGCACTGGCATTATTTTATATGACCCTGAAAATAACGCAGTAGGGTAGGACTCTCATGGCCCCACTTCCCAGGTGAGACAAGCCTTGGAAAGGTTCCATAACCTGCCGGACGCCACACGGCGACTAATGGGGTCTGAGATGTAGGGTTCTGAGTTAGGGTGGCACGTTGCAGGGGGATGGGCAGATTTAGCCGGGGGCCACCTGTTCTCTCTACAATGCACGGCGCCCAGCCGAGAGCTGGACTGGCCTCATCCCCCTCCCACGGAACCGTCGGCCTGGTCCCTCCCCGGAAAGCACCCACCTTCCACTTTAAGGCGGCAACTTCATAAATATCATGAAAGTCCTTCAGGCTGTCATAAGCAACAAGAAAGGGCAAAAGAAAAAAAAAAATCAGGGCACGTTCCCACAGAGCTTCAGTGGTTCTGCCTGCCTATGGCCACCTTTGCAAGGTGGAGGCGGTGACATCTGGGAGTCCCAGCCCATCGGGGCCCAGGGGAAGGGTACCTCCTGGCTTTTCATCTCTTCCTTCCCCCAGACTATTGATACTTCATCCACTCAGTCTACACTGACTACCACTGGCTTGTGTCCCCCAGAGAACCAGCCCCTGAATGACCACCACTGTCAGACAGACAAGGATGGAGCATCCTTTGGTAGAGGACTGACTAGAACAATGGGGGCTGAGAGGTCAGCCCAGACAGAGCTCTCTCGCCCTCGTCTCTACAGCAGGCCTGCTGCTTCTCAAATCGAAAAGAAAAGGGCTTTGGTCATCAGCAGTCAGAAGACCACGACTGACCATGGACAGCTCGGGGCCCGTTCTGAGGCTGTGCCAGGGCTGTGCGTGTGTGTTATTCACATTGCTCTGTTCACATGCAACTATCCCAGCTTGCTCATGGCTCGAGGGTGAGCAGATAGGCCAGTCCATTCCACAAGCCAGTACATTCCTTTCTTGTTGTGAATTTAAACTGGACGTGGGTTGGACTCTGTCATTTGTAAAAAGAATCCTGAGCAATAGGGTCTATGTGCATAAAAAGCTCTGCAAAGAAAACTAAGTCTCTCAGAGCCTCTTTGCCCACCCAGTCACCTCAGGGCCTCTTATCAACGCCTCCTTCAGCTATACTGCACCCACCTGGGATCCCTCTCACCTGAGCAGTGGTGTGTTGCTCTGATTCAGGGCCTTGAACGTGAGATAGCGCTCCCCTGCACTCATCCGGGGCTTGTAGAAGCGCATCAGGCCTTCAAACTGCCTGTAGGAGATGCCGGCGGGCTTCTGGGGAGAGAGGGAAGATGGCCACGTGGAACACAGGAAAACGCAGAGTCCAGCTGCCCCTTCCCTTAAGGGGAGCCATGCCCGATGTCCCGCATCATGTGGGATCCCAGGGCACCCTGTTCTCTCTGTTCTCCCAAGGGTAGGACCCCTGGTTTCTGAAGCTGCTGGCCCTTCCATGCTTAGGAGATATTGGGAGGTGGGGTGGAGGTGGGGGGAGGAAGGGCAGGAGAACAAGGACCAACCCCCCTCCCTGGCTCAGCTCCTGGCCCCCCCTACCCGCTGGCTGACAAGCAGGCGGTAGGCATGCTGGATGGCGGTTCGCTTGTGTAGCAGCAAAGACTTGAACTTGCGTTTCTCGATGTCATTGAAAGTGTCAAATACCACGGCCAGGAGCTGAGAGGGAAGAGCAGAGACCTGGTACCTATGCCGACTGGGCCTCAGGGAGCTAGGGAACAGTTCCCCAGCCTCCAGAGAACGCTCCTCCAGCCACCCCAGAAAGGCGGGTTGAGAAGAGCCTCTCCCCTGGCCAGGTGGTGTAGGAAGTTCATCTCCAAGTCTTAGGAGAGGAAGGTCATTCATTGCCGCTTATAAATTTCCCCTCTACAGATTCGTGAAAACACTATTACATTTTGCCCTGGTTCTTCTTCTCTGCCTGTAGCTCATCCCTGCCTGGGCAGTTTTACAAGGGGAGAGAAGCTGTGAGGGGAACACGCTGGGGCTTTTGCCCCATTTAGCTCTGTGTGATGGCCGGGGAGGCTGTGTGTCCATTCTGTGCCCTCCCAACCTCAGAGCAGGGAGGGACATCACTGTCCCTTCCTCCCCTGTCCCCATGTTCCTTCTCCTGCTGAGTCTGTGTGGCCCTAGAAATGAGGAGTGAGAGGTGGCCTGCTCCCAAGGGCACAAGGTTCTGGAATTGCTCATTTCCAAAGTCAGCATGTGGACAACACAGCCTTCGTTACCAGAGGGCGATGGGAGGGCGGGAGCAGAATTTGAAAGAAGCCTTTTTGAGAACACTTTCTTTCAAAAATATTTTGAGAGGAACTCTCTTTGCCTTTTCATCCCTTCAAACTGGCCCCCTACATTTTTCTTTAGATCAAGGGAGTCAGCACACTTTTTCTGTAAAGGGCCAGAGAGCAAATATGTTAGGCTTTGCAGGCAAGACGGTCTCTGTAGAACTCACTCAACCCTGCAGGTGTAGCATGAAAGCAGTCGTAGTCTATATGCAAATGAATGGGCGTGGCCATGTGCCAATAAAACTTTATTGACAAAAACAGGTGGTAGGCCAGGTTTGGGCCCCCAATGGCTGACTCATACCCTGTATTTTCACAGTTCAAAATACCTGTTAAAGTAAATAATTACACATAACGCTGTTTTTAGGATTCTAAACTTAACAATGGTACAAAAGAATTCTAAGATGTACAAACAGATATCCAACATACTTATTTTGGGTCTTCAGAAATTTAAGAAAATATTTTCCTGCTTAAGACATCATATTTTAAGGCAGGGACGGGAGCCTGGTGGGCTGCCGTCTATGGGGTCGCACAGAGTTGGACATGACTGACGTGACTTAGCAGCAGCAGCACAAGTTTACCCCCAGAGAAAGTGTTTTATATTTCTATACGGGCCTGACTGTGGTGACTGGTGTGGGGATGCTCATTAGAAGTATAAAAATAAATGCAAGACTTGGTAAGTCCTCTTCCTTATAATTCTGGCATTCATGTGGTCTCAGAGCCAGCCTGATGGCCTGGTCTGGGAGAAGGTGATCTGCTGATGGCAGGAACACTCCTGGTGGCCATCCAAGCCTCCATAAACATGTCCAAAGTTCCCAGTGTGCATGGGGACTGCACACTGTCCTTAAGGGAACATGTTCTGTATGGGGTTTCCCAGTGGTTCATAATAAACGGGGTAGAAATACACGGGACATTCCTGGCACGTGCCTGCAGTGGGATGGGGTGGTTAACAGCAGGACTCTGGGACCAGACCAGCCCGCCTGGCTGCCTGAGCTGTGCAGGTGAGGGGGACTCACCCTATCGGTCTGATCCTCAGTTCCCTCAACTATAAATTGAGAATCATAAGAAGGCATCTAGGGTTTGAGTGTTAAATTATTTAACCCCTACCCATAAAGCACTTGGCACAGTACCTGACTAAGGCTTCGTAAGTGTCAGCTTTTCCAGTTATTATATGTTTGCCATGAGAAGGGAAAGGTTCCAGGGTAGTTTTGGTTTAAACTCTAGCTCTGGGACTTCCTTGGTGGTCCAGTGGTTAAGACTGTGCTCCTAACGCGGGGAGCCCGGATTCGATCCCTTGGTCAGGAAACTAGATCCTGCATGCCACAACTACAGATCCCACGTGCCGAAATAAAGACCCACCCAGTGCAGTCAAATGAATGAAAAAGTGAATGAGTGAATGACAAGCTCTAGCATCGCCAGCAGCAGCAGCACTAACCCAGAGAGGCTAGTTACTGCTGGTAACCGGCTGAACTCAAGTCCTGACCAGGAATTCCTAGTCACACCACACCTGACTAGGGTCTAGGACTTCCTTCCCCCATGTTCCGCCCTCGGAGATGGGTGACCACCCCTACTTTATCCCCACAATGTGCAGCACGGCAATGGCTGGGGCTGGTCCACAGACACAAGCCAAGGCCACTCACCAGGTTCATGATAAAGTACAGTTCGATGGAGAGGTACACGATGAAGAAGACGCAGGACCAGGGGTTCCGGGAGTAGGAGGGCATCATCACATCTGGGAAGCTGTATTTGCAGAGCGTTACCTGCAAGGCCCATGTCTGCCAGTCTCTGCTTTCTCTAAGGACATCCCTCTTTCTACCTCCCGCCCCTGCCCGCCCCTCCCTTACTCTCAGCTCACCAGGCCACTCCCATCCCTCACGGTGGCTCTGAGCACCTGTCTGAGCCAAGACGTGGACTACCCTGGGCTGGAAAGAGGAGACAACCCTGGCACTACCAGAGGGCGGGCAGATGCCAAAGCAGAGCCCAAACGTACTTGGCGGTGGTCAGGAGGACAAACAGACTGACGATGCTGTTCTCCAGGGTGCTGAAGTACTGTGGGGACAGGAGGACCAGAGGACACGTGGGTGCCAGGCCGAGGGCACACATCACTGGGAACAGGCTGTGTGCGGTGGGTCATCTCCAGAGCCCCTTCCTCCTCCCGCGGGATCCCTTAAGGATGGCAGAGGAACAAGCAAACTCGGAGTCCAAGGCCTCCTCCTTCCTGAGCTCAGTGCTTCTGGCAGAAGCAGACACCTGGCCTTGGGACTTGTCTCCCAGAGGATCACATGTTTTGCACAATGAGCTGGGCTCTCCTCCACCACGCCTCTGCCAAAATGTGTCAGTGTCCCAGATCGGATCCTGGAAACATCCCTCTCAACGACAGGACAGGGGATCCCCTTGGCGCTCGAAGAAGGAAATGGACGTTCAGGTGCCATATACGATCATGAGAAACCAAGCCAGGCATCCCTTACTAATACGGCTGGGGCGGGGGAGGTCAGTCCAGCCCCCTGGCCTGAAGTGAAAAGTCCCCACATGCAGGAAGACACAGACAAACGTGCTGATTACTTACGGGGTCTGAAGGATTAGGGGAGAATAAGTAGAAACCTAGAAGGTGGTGGTGGGAAACATAGGTTAGAGCAGAAGTCCCAAGCCCAGATGTCAATAGTAATAAATGTAAATGAGCGCAGTGGGCAGAGGCAAAGCACAGGAGTGGTGGGGACCGCGGCAGAGCACTACACACACTGTCTGAAGGCACCAGGGAACTGCTGCCACTCGGGAACGTGATCCAAGCACCCTGAAGCTATTACTTTTTAANCCTGGTGGGCTGCCGTCTATGGGGTCGCACAGAGTTGGACATGACTGACGTGACTTAGCAGCAGCAGCACAAGTTTACCCCCAGAGAAAGTGTTTTATATTTCTATACGGGCCTGACTGTGGTGACTGGTGTGGGGATGCTCATTAGAAGTATAAAAATAAATGCAAGACTTGGTAAGTCCTCTTCCTTATAATTCTGGCATTCATGTGGTCTCAGAGCCAGCCTGATGGCCTGGTCTGGGAGAAGGTGATCTGCTGATGGCAGGAACACTCCTGGTGGCCATCCAAGCCTCCATAAACATGTCCAAAGTTCCCAGTGTGCATGGGGACTGCACACTGTCCTTAAGGGAACATGTTCTGTATGGGGTTTCCCAGTGGTTCATAATAAACGGGGTAGAAATACACGGGACATTCCTGGCACGTGCCTGCAGTGGGATGGGGTGGTTAACAGCAGGACTCTGGGACCAGACCAGCCCGCCTGGCTGCCTGAGCTGTGCAGGTGAGGGGGACTCACCCTATCGGTCTGATCCTCAGTTCCCTCAACTATAAATTGAGAATCATAAGAAGGCATCTAGGGTTTGAGTGTTAAATTATTTAACCCCTACCCATAAAGCACTTGGCACAGTACCTGACTAAGGCTTCGTAAGTGTCAGCTTTTCCAGTTATTATATGTTTGCCATGAGAAGGGAAAGGTTCCAGGGTAGTTTTGGTTTAAACTCTAGCTCTGGGACTTCCTTGGTGGTCCAGTGGTTAAGACTGTGCTCCTAACGCGGGGAGCCCGGATTCGATCCCTTGGTCAGGAAACTAGATCCTGCATGCCACAACTACAGATCCCACGTGCCGAAATAAAGACCCACCCAGTGCAGTCAAATGAATGAAAAAGTGAATGAGTGAATGACAAGCTCTAGCATCGCCAGCAGCAGCAGCAGCACTAACCCAGAGAGGCTAGTTACTGCTGGTAACCGGCTGAACTCAAGTCCTGACCAGGAATTCCTAGTCACACCACACCTGACTAGGGTCTAGGACTTCCTTCCCCCATGTTCCGCCCTCGGAGATGGGTGACCACCCCTACTTTATCCCCACAATGTGCAGCACGGCAATGGCTGGGGCTGGTCCACAGACACAAGCCAAGGCCACTCACCAGGTTCATGATAAAGTACAGTTCGATGGAGAGGTACACGATGAAGAAGACGCAGGACCAGGGGTTCCGGGAGTAGGAGGGCATCATCACATCTGGGAAGCTGTATTTGCAGAGCGTTACCTGCAAGGCCCATGTCTGCCAGTCTCTGCTTTCTCTAAGGACATCCCTCTTTCTACCTCCCGCCCCTGCCCGCCCCTCCCTTACTCTCAGCTCACCAGGCCACTCCCATCCCTCACGGTGGCTCTGAGCACCTGTCTGAGCCAAGACGTGGACTACCCTGGGCTGGAAAGAGGAGACAACCCTGGCACTACCAGAGGGCGGGCAGATGCCAAAGNCTTACTCTCAGCTCACCAGGCCACTCCCATCCCTCACGGTGGCTCTGAGCACCTGTCTGAGCCAAGACGTGGACTACCCTGGGCTGGAAAGAGGAGACAACCCTGGCACTACCAGAGGGCGGGCAGATGCCAAAGCAGAGCCCAAACGTACTTGGCGGTGGTCAGGAGGACAAACAGACTGACGATGCTGTTCTCCAGGGTGCTGAAGTACTGTGGGGACAGGAGGACCAGAGGACACGTGGGTGCCAGGCCGAGGGCACACATCACTGGGAACAGGCTGTGTGCGGTGGGTCATCTCCAGAGCCCCTTCCTCCTCCCGCGGGATCCCTTAAGGATGGCAGAGGAACAAGCAAACTCGGAGTCCAAGGCCTCCTCCTTCCTGAGCTCAGTGCCTCTGGCAGAAGCAGACACCTGGCCTTGGGACTTGTCTCCCAGAGGATCACATGTTTTGCACAATGAGCTGGGCTCTCCTCCACCACGCCTCTGCCAAAATGTGTCAGTGTCCCAGATCGGATCCTGGAAACATCCCTCTCAACGACAGGACAGGGGATCCCCTTGGCGCTCGAAGAAGGAAATGGACGTTCAGGTGCCATATACGATCATGAGAAACCAAGCCAGGCATCCCTTACTAATACGGCTGGGGCGGGGGAGGTCAGTCCAGCCCCCTGGCCTGAAGTGAAAAGTCCCCACATGCAGGAAGACACAGACAAATGTGCTGATTACTTACGGGGTCTGAAGGATTAGGGGAGAATAAGTAGAAACCTAGAAGGTGGTGGTGGGAAACATAGGTTAGAGCAGAAGTCCCAAGCCCAGATGTCAATAGTAATAAATGTAAATGAGCGCAGTGGGCAGAGGCAAAGCACAGGAGTGGTGGGGACCGCGGCAGAGCACTACACACACTGTCTGAAGGCACCAGGGAACTGCTGCCACTCGGGAACGTGATCCAAGCACCCTGAAGCTATTACTTTTTAAACGCTAGGCGGGGACCTTCCTGGTGGTCCAGCGGTTAGGACTCTGTGCTTCCACTGCAAGGGGCTGGGGATCCCTGGTCAGGGAACTAAGACCCTATGTGCTGTATACTGCAGCCAAAAAACATAAAGGCTAGATGTGACACACAGTGACTCTAGTTAATGATACAATTATTGTGTGTTTGAAAGTTGCTAGGAGAGTAGATCTTAAAAGTTCTCATCAGAAGGGGAAAAAATAAACAAAACTATAGGTATGTATAAAGGTGATGTTGTTAACCAGATTATTCTGCAGTATGTACATAATAAAGCATTATGCTGTACACCTAAAACGAATACAGTGTTATGTCAATTACANGAGATCTTAAAAGTTCTCATCAGAAGGGGAAAAAATAAACAAAACTATAGGTATGTATAAAGGTGATGTTGTTAACCAGATTATTCTGCAGTATGTACATAATAAAGCATTATGCTGTACACCTAAAACGAATACAGTGTTATGTCAATTACATGTCATTTTTTTTTAATGGAGGTTAAAAAAAATTAAGATTTTAAGGCTGCAAATCTGTATTTTCATGTTAAAAAATCTACTTTTAAAAATGCTGGCTCAAGGGACTTCCCTGGTGGTCCAGAGGCTAAGACTCAGCTCCCAGTGCGGGGGACCAGGTTGGATCTCTGGTCAGGGAACTAGATCACAAATGCTGCAACTAACACTTGGAGCAGCCAAATAAATAAACAAATATTTTAAAATAAATATTAAATAAAAATTAAAATTAATTAACTTTTTTTTTAACACTTCACTTGCCAGCGGAAGGGGTGCAGGTTCAATCCCGTCAGGCAGCTAAGATCCCACATATCTCGTGCCCCAAAAACCAAGTAAATGTAAACAGAAGCAATGTTGTAAANTGCTTACTGAGCCCAAGCAGGCAAGTGCCTGCAAGGGATGGAGCAGGCAGGCCCAGGCCGGGTGCACGGCCTCGGGTGCCAAGGCCAGTCTGTATGGGATGTCCTCAGTCCGAGGACAGGTGTCCCCGGTTTTGCGGACGGGGAGCCAGGAGTGACCCTGGGGGCTTCCCCAGTGGCTCAGATGGTGAAGCGTCTGCCTGCAATGAGGGGGACCTGGATTCAATCCCTGGGTCTGGAAGATCCCCTGGAGAAGGAAATGGCAACCCACTCTAGGACTCTTGCCTGGAAAATTCCGTGGATGGAGGAGCCTGGTAGACCATAGTCCATGGGATCTCAAAGAGTCGGACACGACTGAGCAACTTCACAAAGAGTGAATGGCTAGCCCGCTCTCATTCACAGGACCCCAGCCAAGAGGTTTTCTAGATGGATTCTCAAAACTCAGTCCAGGGCTTCCCTGGTGGCTCAGTGGTGAAGAATTCACCTGCCAATGCAGCGGACATGGGTTCGATCCCTGGTCTGGGAAGATCCCATATGCCTCGAAGCAACTAAGCCCATGCACCACAACTGCTGAGCCTGTGCTCTAGAGCTGGAGAGCCCAGCTACTGAAGCCTGAGCGCCTAGAGCCCATGGTCCACAGCAAGAGAAGCCACCGCAATGAGAAGCCTGCACGCCGTAACTAGAGAAAAGCCTGTGCAGCAAAGAAGATCCAGCACTGACAAGAAATAAACAAACACTATCATTAAAAAAAACCACCTCAGCTTGAACTTGGGTTAATGGCCTGTTTTGAGTTCAGTCCCCCAGTACCAGGGGAGGTGTCAGGACTGCCTGCTGAGTCGCGTGGACTTCACTGAGTTCCTGCTGCAGGCTGTGTCTGGGCAGATACTGTGCTGGGAGCCCCAGAGAGGCACAGGTAATGATGGGAGAGCGCCCGGAGTCAGGAGACCTGAACTGCAGTGGGAGGCCCACCCTCCTGTCTGTGGGGGTCGAATGGCAGAGGGAAGTGATCAGGACTGTGACCTAGCCAAGGGCAGGAGGGACCTAATCGCTAGGTGACTCCCTGGCTCCTGCGCCACCACGGACCCAGGGGGCCGGGCCAGGCCCTGAGAGCACCTGAGTGCGCAGCTCCTCCCCAGGCCTTACCGCCGGACGCCGCCGCAGTACCGACAGTCCACCAGGAAGATGCAGCGCAGCGCCCGGGTCACCCGCACGTGTGACGTCTGCCGTACCAACACCACGATGGCCTCCACGAACTGCACCACCAGCACGGAGGTCTGGGGGAGGCCGGGCACGGCACACTGTCAGCCCCTGCGCCCCAGCCCCAGACAGAAGGCCTGCTAGATACTGGCCCCCCTAGCCCTCCCCATCCCCGAGGGGAGTCCAGAGAAGCCCTTCTCTCGCCCTCTCTCACCTCCCCCAACATCAGGCAGGCCCCAGGGAGAAGTCCACCGCTGCTGGCCCAGGAGAACAAGCTTGATTGATGCTCCCAGCAGCTCATTAGCGGGTACCCGCTGAACAAAACCACCACTCTGCAGGCTGCAGCCACCCATCCCCTGGTTCTAGCTACCCCGAGACCCCTGGGGTCTTCGGCATGTCCTGATCTCTAATTCCTTGGGCACATNGCTGCTGGCCCAGGAGAACAAGCTTGATTGATGCTCCCAGCAGCTCATTAGCGGGTACCCGCTGAACAAAACCACCACTCTGCAGGCTGCAGCCACCCATCCCCTGGTTCTAGCTACCCCGAGACCCCTGGGGTCTTCGGCATGTCCTGATCTCTAATTCCTTGGGCACATCCTCCCTATCAAGTGTGTGCGCTCCTGACACTGCTAAATACCACTCTGACATATCCCAACTTATGTCTCTCTCTGCTGGAGAAAGTGGATAGTAAGGCACTGACTGGCATGGGTGTGGAGGCCACACCAGGCTGGTTTGGAATCCCAGCTCTCCAGGATCCAGATCCCATTCTCTTGCGACTGGCTGGATGTAAACTAGGAATAGTAACACATTTCCCACAAAGGTCACCATGATGGTGCTTGGCCTGAACTAAACACCGGATCATGTTAGCTACTGTTAGCACCACCATGACACCGGGTCTGGGACCCAGAGTCACGCTTCGCAGCGCACGGTGGATTTGTAGTTGAATTAACGATACAGGCTTGAAGTTGACAAGGAAATGCTGGAAAGAGATGGACACATCACCTTGACCATGGTCCTTTTGTGCCGGATGAAGGTGTGAAGGCCCAGCCACCGCAACTTAATGCAGAGTTCAAACACGACCACCACCAGGGCGAACAGCTCCAGGGTTGCGTGGACCTGCAGCCACAGGGCGTGAAGGAGACGCAGCGTCACCGGCCACTCTCCAGTAGAAGTGAGCGCACGTGCTGGCTTTTCTTTGGAGACAGCGGGCAGGACTTCTGATGAGTATGCTGTTCACCTGGAGCCAAAGCATGGCCACGGCGACCCCCGCCCCTCCTTGGAAGTTACAAGGGAACGGAATTCCAGGGAGACTAGGGGTGGCGCATTCCCTTGGGTGGGGACCCCAGGCAAGACTGGTGAGCCAGCTACTCCCAGGGCCTCCCCGTTTGAAATCCGTGGGGTGTCTCCCCTTCCAGAATGCTCCCTTTCAGGCTTGAGTTACCCTGCCCGCCTTCCCACCCGACACCCACAGAAGGCCGTGGCTCGGGCCACCGGGACACTCACGTAAACGCCCAGCCGGAGCGCGGGCACGGCGGGAGCCTCGCACAGGGACAGCAGCAGCAGGAGCAAGGCCGCGGACAGCTGCGCCAGGCGGAAGAAGTGGCTGTGCGCGAAGAGGTAGGCCGCCAGCGCTGAGGCGCTCTTGGGGTGGGTGAAGAACTTGTCGTTATTCTCGCCTTCCTGAAACAGCGAGAGAGCCGCGCTGGTGGCCGCGCGTGGGATGCGTGGTGGGCGGGGAAAGGGGCGGGCCCTTGGCAGGTGAGTGGAGCTTCAGGCCAGAGAGGACGGAAAATTAAGTATTATCTTCACAGCTTAGCACACCCCTCAGGTCTCGCCCTTGCTGCTGATGGGGCTTCAAAGACTTGCTTCTTTCCAAAACTACTCGGAGGAATCAAAGGATATTACGCCCAAGAGATCAAAGGGAAGCGGGTGCACCTGGTCCCCTCTGAGACCAAAGTCTCACTCTCAGGTGTGGGATGTTAAGTGCCCGGTGTCCGGGGTAAGCTAGTCATGACTGTGTCCTGGCTTCGCCCCCTTCTCCCTGGGTAACATGGAAACTGTTCTTTCACTTTTACAACCATCCGTGGGTTAACGATCGACGGTACTTACTCCCGGAGAAGGCAATGGCACCCCACTCCAGTACTCTT
>SJYV01056327.1:104238-193310 GCA_006410875.1 Neotragus pygmaeus
TGCAGTCACCATCTGCAGTGATTTTGGAGCCCCCAAAAATAAAGTCTGACACTGTTTCCACTGTTTCCCCATCTATTTCCCATGAAGTGATGGGACCGGATACCATGATCTTCATTTTCTGAATGTTGAGCTTTAAGCCAACTTTTTCACTCTCCTCTTTCACTTTCATCAAGAGGCTCTTTAGTTCTTCTTCACTTTCTGCCATAAGGGTGGTGTCATCTGCATATCCGAGGTTATTGATACTTCACTCTATGTAGTAGCATATATTCATACTCCATTCTGTTCATGGTCAAATAATATTCCACTGTATGGATTTACCAAGTTTTGTTTACCCATTCACTAGTTGATGAATATTTGAATAGTACTGCTATAAACATTTGTGTGTAAGTTTTTATGTGGACAAATATTTTCATTTTCATCCTTGATTACTTTTGGTTATACAGACTGAGTAGAAACTAGGTTAGCCACCTATCTATTTTTCCCCTAGAGAAAATTAACTATTTATTAACTATCTCCACAATTCTTTGTGGATCAGGCTTCCCTGGATGCCCTCCAGTCTTACCACTCATGACAATAATTGCATCCACCTGCCTTTTAATAGCTAAGCACTTTCACTTGGTCTCTTGTTTTTCAGGGTCCTAACATTCCCAGGGCTATTACTAATCCCTATTATTATATGACATCTCCCACCATCAGCTGGTGATGCTGGACTCTGTCGCACCAATGCATCCCTCCGTGCTTCGGTAAATGATGTGTCGTTTGGTTCGTTCATGGAACATAAGGCTTTAATGGGTTTTCCAGCCTTACACAGTACATCCTCACCAACATGCCTATCTCACCAAGCATTGTCATCCCTTCTTCCACGTTTTAGCATACTTACCTCACTCAGTGTGGGCTTCTCCTTTTCCATGCATCTAGGAGCCAGACTATTTGCATATCTGCAACACCTCCTGGGGTCTTTTCCAGTGTGTTAACCCTATATTTTGATTCAAGCTGATAAAACTCCAAACTGGTTTTTTGTTTTTTGTGGGTTTTTTTTTTTTTTTTTTTTTTTTTGCTTTTTGATCATGAGGCATATGGGATCTTGGCTCCCCAGCTAGGGATGGAATCTGCACCCCCTGCATTGGAAGGCAGTCTTCTCAACTACTGGGCCAACAGGGAAGCCCCCCACTTCTTAATTGGCTCTATTTCCACCTAATTTCCTAACCCCTTGATGCTTTCACCCCAACAGTAATGAGACAGCGGCTGACCACCACTGAGTGCCTCCACTGGGCCCCGACATTCCTTTCAGTCCTGACAATTTGCCTTCCAGGCAAGTGCTTCTACTTCTTCTCATTCGACAGCAATGACAGGGAGCTTCTGTAGCACCCAAGCCCATAGAGCCAGGCAGCCTGATCCCAGCAGCCCTGTTCCGTCTATTCTTGGCCTCCTGCTGATGATGCAGAAAACAAATGATGGAGCCCGGGGAATGGTCCACTTGAGAATACAAGCTGATGACCCTCCCTGTTAGTATCGGTCTTCCGGGGGAAGTAGGGGATCTTCACTGCCTCCCTGCGGTTGGTGGGCACAGGTCTAAGTAAGAGAGGTCCCACCTTATTAACTTCATCACCTCAGTACCCCATCCAGCAGCGTACACATAGACAGCATTTACTTTTCATGCCCTGCCTGGCTTCAGTGCTTCTCAACTGGGGGCAGTGTTGACCACCTGCCCTCCCCTGACTCCACCCCAGGGCTGGAGACATGTGTAGTTGTCACACCTGGCGGGTGTTGCTGGCATCCAGAGGGTCAGTTCCAGGGATGCTGCTGAACCTACTAAAATGCACAGGGCAGCCCCTCACAACAAAGAATTATCCAGTCCTAAACACCAATGATGCTGAGTCAGGAGAACCCATCTCGATCACTCTCAGCGCAAACACTCAGAACAGAGGCTCGTGCCCTTGGCTCCAATCTCTAGAGGAGAAAAGGGTCAGAGCCCCAGAAGGGACACCCAGAGCCTTTCCAAAAGCATTCCGGGTGTTCTAGAATGCAGGCAGACCTTCAACTATTCCAATATTTGGCTCTTCTGGGATGAGGCCACATGCAACCATCCTCATAAACCCTTATTCGGGCAAAAGTGAAACTAACCCACGTGTGCCCGCTGATTCCTGCAGAAGTTAAAAAGCCAGGCTAACAGGAAGAAGTGTCTCTGGGCCAGGTGGCCCATGGTGCCATGGAAGGAGCTCTGGCCAGTGGGCTCCCGTGCTAGCCGGAAGTGGCTTCGCTCGCCAAGCTTGTTACAGAGAACTGGGAGAGCAAGAGATATAGTCAAGACCTCAGTTGGCACGGTTGCACACAGTGGCCACTTAATAGATGTTTGGCAAGATGAAGCATTTCTGCAAGAGGTCATTCTCCAGGCGCCTGCCCAGCCCAAGGACTGTCCAATAGCTGGGAGGCGGCTGGGAGCTCTGACCTTGGCTGTGGTTTGCAGCGGAACTTCAAGCGAGTCACTTCCCTGAAGCTGGATACATTGCTATCCTCGTGATAAAAAAAAAAAAGACAAACCACAGACTTGACAGGGCAGGGGACAAACATCCTGGAGTCACATGGAGGGCGAGCTGGGCAAGCCTCACTCCCTGTCCTGTGATCTGTGCCAGGCTGTGGTTTTCACCACCGCCGCCCTGGCCATAGGGGTCACACATGGTTGCCTGAGAAGCTTCTGGCTTGGACTTCTAGAAAATGCAGCTCTCGGGTAATTTCTTCCAACAGGTAGCCAGGGATGAAGGTCTGGCAAGAGGAAACCACTGACATGGAGCTCTCAAAACTGACCTCGGGGACTTGGAATTGCCTCAGGGCAGATGGAACATGAGGCCTTCCCCAGCAAGGACCGAGTGAATTAGGATCTGAGTCTCTATCCTGACCCAGATGCTAAGGCCTCTCAGGTGGTGCAGTGGTAAAGAATCCACCTGCCAATGTTGGAGATGCAAAAACCTGGGTTCGATCCCTGGATTGGGAAGGTCCTCTGGAGGAGGAAATGGCAACCCACTCCAGTATTCTTGCCTGAATAGCCCCAAGGACAGAGGAGCCTGGTGGGCTACAGTCCATGGGGTCGCAAAGAGTCAGAGCTGACTGGGCACGCATGCACTAAGGAGAACACTGGCCGTATTTCCTAGCAGCTGACCATGAACTAGGAAATTTATGATTAGGGAAAATAAGGCAGGCCGGTTGTACATGATTTCCAGGCCTTTAATCTCTGCTCCCTGGGGCAGAAGTCCACAAAGAAAACTAGGACGGTCTTGGAGGCAACAGGAGCTCCAAGCACACGGCTCCTGTGGGTGAGTGAGTTAACAGGTAAATTTAGGAAGAGAGGAAACCACAGGCACCAGATAGCCTCAAAGCAGCGAGGGGCCAGTCACCCAAGCGCACCAGCAACCTGGCTCGGGGGCTGTGCTGCAGCCCATCCGCAAGCGCGAAAACAGCTTTCAGACACCCACTAACACCATCCTCCAAGCCAGAAACCACTGTCCACGGGGATCCAAGTTCTGCTTTTAGTTTTAATTTTACAAAAGGATGCAGCTTAAAAAAAATTCAAGTAATACACAGAACTATAAGGTAGTAAAAATTCCATCAGCCAAAAATAATCACCTTTAATATTCTGACAAATAAGTTTCCAGATGTGAATGGGTATCTGTGTATACATAGACACATATTATGTAAAATTATATGTAACATATATTAAAAGTCACCATATGATACCTTCTGTTCTGTAAGCTCTTTTCCCCTAAAGNTAATATTCTGACAAATAAGTTTCCAGATGTGAATGGGTATCTGTGTATACAGAGACATATATTATGTAAAATTATATGTAACATATATTAAAAGTCACCATATGATACCTTCTGTTCTGTAAGCTCTTTTCCCCTAAAGACATGGCCCATTTTTGAGTGACCACATGGGGTCAGGTACAGAAATGTGGCCACCATGTAGAGAAGAAAGAACATCATTTGGAGGCTAGATGGACACGGTTCAAATCCAAGCTCGGCAGTTTACTAGCTGGCTGGCTTTGGACTCACTAGCCCCTGGGAGTCTCAGGTGTATGAACTGGGAGATGACCAAACTGCTTGGTAAGGTTGTTAGAAAGATCAGCAAGTACATACTTAACTTAGTCTTTTTGTGGTATATAGATTCATTTGTATTATTTTTTAGATTCCACTTAGAAGTTATGTAATATTTCTCTTTCTCTAGCTGACTTACTTCACTTAGTATAATATTCTCTAGGTCTATCCACACCATGGTACATGGTAATATTTCATCCTTCATTATGGCTGAGTAATCTTCCACCGCTCATATGTGTGTGTGTGTGTGTGTGTGTATTACATACCACATCTTCTTAAATCAATTGTCTGTTGAGGGGCACTTGGGTTTCTGGGTTGTTTCCATGCCATGCCTTGGCTATTGTAAATAGTGCTACTATAGACACTGAGGTGCATGTACCTTTTTGAATTAGAGGGGTTTTTTCCCCCCAAATATATATCCTGGAGTGGGATTGCTGGATCATATAGTAGCTCTATTTTTAGTTTTTTAAGACACTTACATACTGTTTTCCTTAACGTCTGTACCAATTTACATTCCCACCAACAGTGTAGGAGAGTTCCCTTTCCTCCACACCCTCTCCAGCATTTATTATTTGATGATAGCCATTTTTTATTACTAATGTTCTCACCTGCTTAAGGAAAGAAGGAATTACCAAGCAGTGATTCTAATTCCATATTCTGATCCATTCTGGCCTCTTATCTAGGACCTGTTCAACCTTAGAGAGGGTGACAGTGTATAGGGTGATCCTGCCACGTCAACAGGCATGTCCAAGCTTGCTAAAATCTCCCAGAAACATTTCCACTTAACCTGAATCATTTCTGCTTTAACTTGAATCAAAACACATTCCTTGAGAAGTACAGCCATAAAATGTGAGAAACACACAGACACCTAAACAGCTATCAAATAAGTATCTGAATTTCATTAAATTTTCTTTGAAAATAGCAAAGCAAATACTTAAAAGGGAGAGCTGCTTCAAAGAAAAAAAAGATTAGGGGAAAGTGGTCATTCAAACGAACTTAAGAAAAATCCCATTTCCTCACCCAAACCCTTACTCAGTGCTGAAATTTCAGCAGAAGCTGAAATCTTATAATGACAAAAATGACAAGATTAAGGTGAAAATGCCATAGACTGTGAGATTGGCAGTTAACAGGCAATATTCCCGTTGGAAAGTATTCAATACTATATACCAAAGGCCCTAAAAAAATGTCAATTCCTTCAACCCACTGATTCTACTTCTTGGAGTGTTTCCTAATAAAATAATCCTCGATATTAAAGAGAAAAAGAGAGAAATAGCTGAAGACATAGATTGTCCTCATATTATAACAGGGAAATGCATAATATACAGTAAGGGAAATATAAAAAGAGAAAATATCCAACCTTATCAGGATAGTTAAATAAATTAAGACACACTTACCAGACAGAATTATAAAGACTTTAAAATTTGTTTAAAAACAAAAACCAAGCATGGAATAGCAAATATGAAAGCAGCAGCAGGATAAACAGGAAGGAATAAACATCTCCAGACTCCTCACATTAAGTCAGCTGGACTCAGTAGATAAAAGAATTCCCTCCCAAGAACCAGCCTCTCCAGAAGAGGGGGCAGGGCAGGGGGAGGCCAAATGGACAGACTAGGGGAACCTGGGGGCAGGGAGGACCACACACTGCGGGTCCTGGGGACAAGCCCACGGGCACAGCCAGCTTGGCTCTCCTGGCGTGATCTTATGAAATGAGAAGCTCACACACGGAGCACTAAAGCCAGAATGGATTTCTGGGCATGCATCCAACAGAGCCTGGCTACCCGTCTCCACCAACAGGTGGCAAGAAGGGCCAGGTGCTGCCCGGGAGATACTCACCTGGAGGTAGATTGCTGCCTCTTGATAATTCATCTCCCAGTCATGTCCACTGGGGCTGGAGGGGGAGTTCTCACCCTCTAAGCTCAGACTGGGGGCCTTGTTGGAGTCGTGAACGGTATATTTCCCTCCATCTGCAAGAGGAGATTCACTTACAACCCAGGTTTGAGAGAATAAAAAGACACCATTCACCAGAGAGAAGGCTGGCAGTCATTCACATGCTCTCACTCATATCCTATTATATAAGTCAACGCTCCCTTGTATATACTTGGGCTTCCTGGTGGCTCAGGTGGTAAAAAATCCACCTGCACTGCAAGAGACCTGGGGTCGATCCCTGAGATGGTATGGCAACCCACTCCAGTATTCTCGCCTGGAGAATCCCCAGGGTCAGAGGAGCCTGGCGTGCTACAGTCTATGAGATCCCAAAGAGTCAGACACGACGGAGCAACTAAGCACACATAAGTCTACACATGATCCCATGTATTAGGCTGGCTGAAAAGGTCATTCGGGTAACATATTTTGGCAAAAACCAAGTGACCTTTTTGGCCAACCCAATATTAACAACAGCAAGAATAGTATGTCTAGCAAAAATGTTTTTCTGACATGGATGGACCTGGAGGGTATTATGGTGAGTGAAATAAATCAGAAAGACAAATAACTGTTATGACACCACTTATGTGTGGAATCTTAAAACTAAAAGAAACTAGAGAATACAGCAACAAAAACAGACTCACAGATACAGAGAACAAACTAGTGGTTTCTGTGGGGAGAGGGAAGGGGAGGGGCAAGATGGGGGAGGGGACTAAGAGGTACAAACTACTATGGATAAAATAAACTACAAGGATATATTATGCAGCAAAGGAATATTTTATAACTATAAAAGGAGCATAACGTTTAAAAATTGTGAATCACTATATTACACATCAACCACACCTCAATTAAATTTTTCTTTCTCCTGTTAAGAAAGCAAGTATAAAAAAAGCACACACCCAATGCTATCGTTTGTGTAAATAAGGGAAAAAACAAGAAAGCACAANTCCAGGGTCCCCTGACTGATCACTACTGAGCATGATGTCCCAGGGGATGGTCTGTCCCCGTGTCACTGTGGAGGTCCCTCCATTACGCCCACCGAATCTCCTCCAGGTCACACCTGGGGAGCCTCAGACCCCACTGACTGTGAGCACCCACCTGCCCTGGCGACCTGGAGCCCAGCCCTGGCCTATTCCTAACCACCTGGGGTGAATCTGCACTTCCTGGGAGAAATAGCACCGCCCCCCGACCCCTGCCAGGTCTCCACGTAAAAAGTGGGTGATGCCACTTTCGGGGCATCTCCTGCACAGGGTGAGACCGGACAAGGCCGTCTGGAGGGCTCTCATACAGCACCCCGGGTCCACCCCGGCCTGTGATCGGGGACCGCCCTCACGCCGGTGATTACATTAGAGACCCCGTAAGGATCAACATGTCCGATCTCTGATCCTGGTACCACCTTTGGTGCCACACTCACCCACGGCCAGGTCAAGGCATACCGCAAGGGCCCAGCTGGAGGAGACAGGATGACCTCTCCACGGGGCTGTCGGGGAGCTGGCCCTCCGCTGCCTCCTCCAGGAAGATGATGGCTGGCTCTCGCCCCTGCATTTCCGCCTCTCCTGGGAGGCAGCTGGAAACGGGAGGGAAGAAGTGGGGGAACAAGATATACAGCAGCACAGGAGGGTGGGAGCGGCCGTCTTCTTGGCAGCTCCTTGGCTCCTAGAAGCAGTCAGCTTCTCCGCTCCCGGGAGGTTTGAAAAGGGCCAGAGAAAGCTGAACACTCTTGGCAACCTGGAAGTTCCCACTCTGGCCTCTGGGAAAAGTCACCCCCTGCCCGGTCCCTGAAGAGAAAAACACTTTGTTCCGAACTCCGGGTGTCCTGGGCAAAGAGCTCTCCTGTAAAGCCAGTCTGCAGCCTTTTCAGGCCCTGCCGACCTTCGCCACTAAACATTTATGCAACACCTACTCCTAAACTCCCCTCCCTACATCCTGGCAATCAGCCCAGGGAGCTGAATGTGGAGAATAAGGAACAGAAAGAAAACGGCTGAACTGGCAGGCGGTGGAATACAAAACAGCATAACTACAACCACAACAAAAGCTGCCTCCAAGTAGGAGAGGCGTTCCCCACACAGAGGACAGGCAGGTAAACCAGGATGACCTGTTTGCACAGATGGTAACACTTCCACTGCGCTGATGTAATAGGGCCCAGACACTCCCTGCAAAACAGCTGGCGGCTTTACATGCAGCCTCGCAAACGACCCTGCGGGGAATCCAAGGTTTCCATTCACTGGAGCACAGTGCGCAGCAGCATCGAGGTGGCTCTGGGTAAACAGAAGCAGTTTCCATATGCCGGCTATAAAGCAGCACCAGGGAGGATGGGGAAGGATGGGCGGGAATGGAAGGCTTTTGTGACTCACCCAACATCCAGCAAGTGGAGGGTCCGCTAGGGCTGGATAGGTCACTGGGGCCTTCCTTGGGGGCCTGGGCAAGAGGGTGCTTTGGATAAAAGGAATATGAGCTCCTCGTGGGAGACAGCTCTGAGCAGAAAGGGTGTGAGGCGGTGACAGTTCTTTTGCAGGTTTACACTGAGGTCCCTCTCTCCTTTCAACCCTGTTCCTTTTATTTTCGTTCTCTTACATGTACACAACTTCATGCATTTCTGCAAACCCCCCAACCTTCTCTCTCTCACACACACATACACACATAGGCACACATATACCATGCACATCCTCATCCAGACAGACCGCAGCCCGGAGACTTCCTTGGTGGTTCAGACCTCCCAAACCAGGGGGTCTGGATTCAACCCCTAGTCAGGGAACTAGATCCCACATGCCTCAACTAAATATCCTGCGTGGCACAACTGCCAAGAAGACTCAGCATAGCCAAATTAAAAAAAAAAATTATGTAGCCTTGAACACCCAAGTTCTCTCCCATCTGTGCCCCTTCCCGCCCCTGGTTCACGATCTTAATCGCCAGAGAATCAGCTTCTTCATCCTTTAACTGGGACCTGTGCCAACTGTGCTCTCAACATCTCAGAGACAAATGCAAAAACCCACAAAGTGCCCGGAGCCCTCCGAACACTGGCGCCCACCAGAATGACAACGAGTTATCATCGCCCAGCCATCTGCCAGTGGTCGCTGAGAGCCCCACTCCATGGGGGAAGAAAAAAAGCTTAAAGAGGAGAGGAAAATCAATCCGAGTGGCACTGATGAATTTTCCAGGCATGCCGTTGCCACCCCACTTCCGTGCGGGCTCTTTAAAAGACCCCTGGATAAAAATCGGGCAAAAGACACCATGTCAAAAGACAGCAGAGCGTGTATTTTCCTCTGCTCAGGCTTTCTCTGCTGGTGACTGACTGCACAATGGTGTGGGAGGTAGACCTGTGTCATCCAGGCATGTTAGGAAAGGCTGTGAACCTTGGCAGAACTCCGGGCTAATAGACCGACCTCCAGAAAGGCAAGAGCTGGCGCACGGCCCTTCCAGTTGAATTGCTGGCCTCAGGCCCAAACCTTGTCCTGCCAAAGGCTTTAGCCAGAGGAGGAAAGGAAAGATGAAAGGCTCACCCAGGCCGGTACTCGGTCAGGCACTGTTCTAGAAGGAGGAAGCCCTGGTTTGGAAGCAGCCAGGATTACGCCCTGTGCCACCTCCAACTTTATTTCTGGCCAGCTCACAGGGACCTAAGTAGCCAAATCCAGGGGGATTCCCTGTAGATACACAAGGCCTGCCATGGAAGGGCGTGGAGCTGGTGAGAAAGTTGAGAACAGCGGCTGTAAACAGAGGAGGTGAAAAGGCAAGAGGGGTAAAGATTAGAAATGGCAGACTCCTGGCAGGGGCCAGGAAAATAAGCACCCCTTGATAATTCAGGGTAGCAATGGCAGTCCCAGGGGCCCACCCCCAAACTGGCCACAAAGGGCACTCGCAGACTGAGGCTGCAAACGAAACTTGAGAGCAAGTCTCCAGTCTTAATAAATCATGCAGTTATTTGGGAGAGAAAAAGGGAGGGGGAAAAACGTTTTTAAAAGGCTGACCTTCTAGATGGAGATAAATGTGATTTCATGTGAGGAGACATTTACTCCTCACCTACTGTATACCAGGCACTAGGTTAGGTGTTGGATTTGAAAAAGTAAAACCGTGGGCTTTGTCTTCAAGGAGCTCACAGTCAGGAGGCAAAAGAAGTGATGATTCTGGGGCATTAAAGGTATTTGTTACAGCAGNTCCTCACCTACTGTATACCAGGCACTAGGTTAGGTGTTGGATTTGAAAAAGTAAAACCGTGGGCTTTGTCTTCAAGGAGCTCACAGTCAGGAGGCAAAAGAAGTGATGATTCTGGGGCATTAAAGGTATTTGTTACAGCAGCCTAGAAAATGAGGTGACTGCCAACTACCGTCCACAAGGGCTGGAGGGAAGAGGCAGACAGAGAGAGAGATTCAGGGGCCTTATCAGTGCTGGTTTTAAAGGATGAAGGATGAAAAGGTGTTCTAAAAGGGGCTGGGAATGGGGTGAGGGCTACTTTCCAGAAACAGGAAGGTCATGCATAAAGCAAAGAAAAGCAAACAGCAGGACACGCTTGGGAAGTGTGGCGGCGGCTGAGTCACCAAACTGCGTCCTCTTTTGCGACCCCATGGGTTGTAGCCCACCAGGCTCTTCCATTCTTGGGAAACTGCACAGGTTTCAGTAATTCTGAAGCTTAAAGGATCAGAGGTATAAGGCTGATACGTGCAAAGGAGGGCAAGAATAACAGCTCACACTCAGTGCTTCACCCTTGTTAATTCCCGTAAGTATAAAAAAGCCCCCTGAACCAGAGACTATTACTATCTCCAGTTTCCAGAAGGGAGGAAACTAAGGCCCAGAGAGGCTAAGTGATTTTCCCAAGGTCACAGAGCAAGAAGGGGCCAGGCTGGGCTCGAGCCCAGCGGCCTGGCTCCTTTGTAAAGCAGGAGCAGCGGGCAGGCTGTAAGCCACGATAAGGAGACTGGACTTGAGCCGCTGGGTTTTAACAGAGAGCAGCTGGACCAGTCGTGACGAGCAGAGTTATGCAGGACAGTCAGGCTGTCTTGGCTTCACAGTAACTCCGTCTACATTCTGCACAGGCCAAAAAGGCAGGGGCCTTTGCCCAGGGGAGCCATGGTGAGCAGTTACAGAGCAGTTAACTCGCCACGGGCCCCCCGGGTCACTTCCATTGTCTGATGGTCCTCACCACCTGCCGGTGGAGAAAACCTCCTCTGGCCACTGCTACACAACCCACCACCACCCTCTGCTGAGGCAGAGACAGAGGGAGGGGTTTACCAGGTGCTGGCAGATAGTCTTGGTGGGGCTGGAAATTATTTCCATCTCCTTGAATCCGTGCATTTCAAGGCTCGACTTGAAACTGTACTTCCAAGTACATCTGTACTTCAACAGGAACTGTACTTCCTACGCCTGGGCCGCTGGGTTTATTATGAAACAGAAGGCATTGACTCCCACTGAAAACTCATCACAAAGCATTTATTGAGCACCTACAATGTGCAAAGTGTATGGGATGCTTTGAGAAAACATCTGTAAAGGCTCCATCCATCTCAAAGACCTATGCTTCTCTCTCTCACACACACACGCACATACACACACTGAAAAACATGCAAACTCCACTGTGTTTATCCAAGGAAGAGTGGAGCGCCTCTGTGAACATCTGTCCTGCATTCACTTGGAAGCACTGGAAACACTAATTATGAAATGCACAGGGGTGGGGCCAGGAGAGTACAAGAGCAAAGGGAGACAAGGCATACTTCCCTGGCAGTCCAGAGGCTAAAACTCCGCACTTCCCATGCACGGTGTGATCCCTGGTCAAGGAACTAAAATCCCACATGCTGTGTGGCGTGGCCAAAAAATATTTACAATAAATAAAAGTAAAATAAAATGAGGCTTCTATTTTTTAAAAAGTGTATGCTTACCCACTCAAAAATTTTTTACTTTTGTAACTTTTTGTTTTCACTGGTCTCAGCAAATTACTAGGTTGGAAGAAGCTTTGACAAACAGCTATGAAATTATAATCTATGGTTGCCGTTTAGTTGCTCAGTCATATCCAACAACCTTTTGTGAGCCCATGGACTGCAGCTTGCCAGGCTCCTCTATCCATGGAATTTTCCAGGAGAGAATACCAGATTGGGTTGCCATTTTCTTCTCCAGGAGATCTTCCCAAGCCAGGGGTCAAACCTGCATCTCCTGCGTTGGCAGGTGGATTCCTTACCACTGAGTTACCTGGGAAGCCCCACTGAAAAAAAATTTTTTTAATGGAGACAAAGGCATTGTCCACTGCAAGCTGGGGCTCCCTAGGCCTCTGCAGGGGGTCAGCAGATGAGCAGTGCTCAGAGGAACAAGCCTGGCTGTGAGACTCCTTCTCTTCTAGGGGTACTGATCAGAGGTCTGCTCTAGCCTCTCCTGGGAACACCTGGGGGACTGGCTAGACCTGGATTCCATGACCACTGGCCACACCCCAGCATTTGGATCTGCTGCGAGCAGGAGGCTATGCTCAGAAGAGCAGCAACAAGGGGCAAAGTGGCCAGCCAGGAGACACAGAGCTCCTTGGCAGAAGGACAGCTGGGAGGAAGGCTATCTCCTGCAGAGAGTCTGATGGCCTGGGCACGCCACTTCTCCAGGGACCTGAATTGGGCCGGCTGGCATGCTCCCAGGGAAGCCGGCAGGCCTCAGAGTCTGAGTGGTCAGTGGCCAAGTCCTGGGCTCAGCCTTCTCTTCCTCTTCTTCAGTTTCCCTTTCCACCGAGTGGGGGAAACAGCTCAAAAGAGGCATTGTGGGCACTTCCCTGGTGGTCCAGTGGTTAAGACTCCACCTTGCAATGCGGGGGACGTGGGTTTGATCCCTGCGTGGCGAACTAGGATCCTGCAGGAGCAACTAAGCCTGTGGCTGCAACTACTGAACCCATGAACCACAACCAGAGAGTCCGTGTGCCTCAAAGAAAGATCCTGCAAGATGCAAGGAAGACCCCGTGTGCCATAACCGAGACCCAGCTCGACAAGTAAATAAATAAATAATTTAAAAAAAAGCGGAGGTGAGGGCAGCATGAATAAAGAAAAATACAATAAAGGCCAAAAATCCATCCTAAAGAGCAGGCAGGAGATGGAGTTACTTGAGGTAAATTGTCCCTGCAGTGCACCTGGATGGTCGAGGAAGTTAACATACAGTTCCCCATTCACCACAACAGAATCCCTAAGAAAATCCAAACCCCAAATACCAATCCTTGCTAAGTTGCTTCAGTTGTGTCTGACTCTGTGCAACCCCATAGACGGTAGCCCATCAGGCTCCCCTGTCCCTGGAATTCTCCAGGCAAGAACACAGGAGTGGGTTGCCATTTCCTTCTCCAATGCAGGAAAGTGAAAAGTGAAAGTGAAGTCGCTCAGTCATGTCCGACTCAGAGACCCCGTGGACNACCAGCTCTGAAGTCAAAATCCACTTCTCAGACTTGCATACTATAGATGACTTAGAAACCATGAGGGTCAACCATGAAGCACAGCCTAAGGTGGTTGTGCTGGTATACAGCTGTGTGTCTGTCCTGTCTCTTGGCCTCTCCAAGACCACTTGCAGAACATCCTTGTATGTCAAATGGCTAGACAGTGTGATCTGAGGGATACCAAGATATAACAAATCTTTTTAATAAAAGCAAAGATATCTCTTTGCCGACAAAGGTCTGCCATCCATATAGTTAAAGCTTTGGCTTTTCCAGTAGTCATGTATGAATGTGAGAGAGGTGGACCATAAAGAAAGCTGAGCGTTCAAGAATTGATGCTTTTTAACTGTGGTGCTGGAGAAGACTCTTGAGTGTCCCTTGGACAGCAAGGAGATCCAGCTAGTCAATTCTAAAAGAAATCAACCCTGAATATTCTTTGGAAGGACTGAAGCTGAAGCTACAACACTTTGGCCACCTCATGCAAAGAACTGACTGATTGGAAAAAAACCCAATACTAGGAAGGATTGAGGGCAGAGGGAGAAGGGGACGACAAAGATTGGATGGCATCGTTGACTCAATGGGCATGAGTTTGAGCAAACTCTGGAATATAGTGAAGGACAGGGAAGCCTGGCATGCTGCAGTTCATGGGGTCACAAAGAGTCAGACACAACAGAGGGACTAAACAACAATGAAGTCCATGCTCTAAAAATAGTATACCCAGCAGCCTGTATCAGGGATCACCATGCCTAGTCACTTCTGTCCTTGAAAACTTCAGTTCAAATGCAGAATTAGACCGGGGGAGACATTGCTGTTATTAGCCATTAACATGTTAGCTAGAAATCAATTCTTCTGTCACCTAACAGGGCTTTGAAGATTGCAGAAATTTACATCAGAAGAGAGGAAAGCATAGGACAGATCTCAGCTACTGCCCAGGAAAGCAAAGGCTGGTCTAGATGACAGCTGGGGTCGGTGGAAGACAGGGCAGCGTGGGGAGGGTGCTTGGCGGAGTGGAAAGAAAGCCTGAAGGTGAGCTACTCACGTCAAAGTGTCTGCGGGCAGCACTGGTACCACGACTGCCTGGGCACCATGCCCAGCTGCTGTGCTGATGTCTTAGCAACAGAAGAAAGAGCTCCTGCTCTTAAGGAACTTCGAGTTCAGCTGGGGAGACGAAATATTACAGGATCCAACACACAGCTAGAAGCAGACGGAGATTCAGCACTGTGGGGAATTACAGGAGACTTGGCTGCTTGGGCAGGTGGGAAAGTCTTCAGAGAGAAGAGGACAGCTGGAAAAAAGCCATCAAGGATTGGTCAGACAGAGGTGGGCAGGAGGAAAACCCAGGGCGACAATGGAGAAGATGCGGAGCTCATGAGCGTAGCTCCAGAAAGTGGCACCGGTCACAGGGCCTCACTTTGCGCTGAAGGGCTATGTGGGTCATAGGTCAAGACTCAGACTCCACCCACAGGAGAAGGAGTCCAAACCGTAGGCCAGGAGATGGGAAACATCTATCTGACCCAGCCCTCAGGGCCCATGACTGTATCTAGTGCCAAGTGGTGGGACTCACTTGCCTGATGGGAGCGCGCTTCAGAGTATATGGAAAACGAGGTGGCTGTAGGAAAAGGGGAAGAACTGGAAACGTCACTGCAACCTACCACTCATGGCTTATCCCCCTCAAAGCTGTTACATGCTGCCCAGGGCTGTGTCCTGTTCATCTCGGTAAGCTAATCCTTACCAAGGTGCCTGGTATAGAGGAAGGGGCTGAATTGGTTGACGTGTGTCCTCAGTAGAAATGCCAATCTCACTAAACTGCAAAGCAGAGTCAGGCTGAGTTCCTGTGTTCCAGCCCTGCCAGGAACCGACTGATAACGGGCAATGATTCATCAAGGTGGGCAGAACTGACTCAAATAAATTATCTTTCCTCTGGCATCTTCATTCAGTGTGCTGCTAGCCTTCTGATGGTGCCACTGGACCCCTCCCACAGGGTGTTCCCACTGTGCCCGAACTGTGAACATTGCCCGCCAACCACATGATGCTCTAGCCGGTTCCCAGCTAGTTCTGTCAGACCCAAAACGGCCAGTGTCTTTGCTACAGAACTGCTGGTTCTCTAGGCACAAAATGTTAGGGGAGCAATCTAATTAACCTGTTTGTATATACTTGAACATTATTTTCTTGTCTTGGCAGCTGTGTTCACCCTCACCTCCCTCCACTTACCAGGCTGTGCCCACATCCATGCCCACCCTTCCTTGTTTCCGGTCCCCTGCTCCAGTCATTTCTGACCTCCTGAGGTAGACTTTTCTATTCCTCAGTTCAGTTCAGTTCAGTTCAGTCGCTCAGTCGTGTCAGACTCTTTGCGACCCCATGAATCGCAGCACGCCAGGCCTCTGGCCTCCCTGTTCATTACCATCTCTCGGAGTTCACTCAGACTCACGTCCATCGAGTCCGTGATGCCATCCAGCCATCTCATCCTCTGTTGTCCCCTTCTCCTCCTGCCCCCAGTCCCTCCCAGCATCAGAATCTTTTCCAATGAGTCAACTCTTCTTTGCATGAGGTGGCCAAAGTACTGGAGTTTCAGCTTTAGCATCATTACTTCCAAAGAAATCCCAGGGCTGATATCCTTCAGAGTGGACTGGTTGGATCTCCTTGCAGTCCAAGGGACTCTCAAGAGTCTTCTCCAACACCACAGTTCAAAAGCATCAATTCTTCAGCGCTCAGCTTTCTTCACAGTGCAACTCTCACATCCATACATGACCACAGGAAAAACTATAGCCTTGACTAGATGGACCTTTGTTAGCAAAGTAATGTCTCTGCTTTTCAATATGCTATCTAGGTTNGGTATGGGGTGGTGGGGGCAGGGGGTGATCCCTTGGTGCCTCGTCTGGGTTTCCTTCCAGGTCCACCATGCTGTGATTTGCAAGGCAGCCCCGGGCAGGACACTGCAGCCAGGAGCCATCAGAGCCCCACCTCCCCAGCTCCCTCCCTGCCTCAGAAGCTGAGAAGTTGACTGTTCTGCCTCATGAAGCGCTCTTGGAGCAAATGTGAACATAGAGCCCCCCTAAGGGGACGGGGAAAGAGCAACAGAGCCGTGGGCCCAGCTGCCACTGCTGCCATTCCGATGCGGCAGCTTCTCTGCGTGGCATTTCATGGCAGGGGGCCCCGAGGCAACAGACAGGATCCCCCACGAGGACTCGGAGTGGGGAGGAAGTGAAAGGCTTCAAGTGTCGCTTACGAGGCTGGAATGCAGCGTGCTGGGTGCGTGCGCGTTTTAATTGGTGCCTCTGCCAGCCTGGCGACATGACCATCCTGTCTCGGCGAGGCCCTGGGAAAGCCGGGGGGCCGACTCCAGCAGAGCCAAATGCCCGAGCTCCCTGGGAGGCTGGGAAAGCCTGACTGCTGGTCGGTCTCCAGCTGCCATGCGCCTCCCTTTGCCCACTTGGTGGTGGCCACCTGCCGGGCCAGCAGCGAGGCACCTTTGCCTCAGTCCTTGGCCTGGTTCAGCACCGCAAGAAGCCCTGTCTCTGGGCATGACAATAACACCTACAACTGGCTGAGCACCCACCAAGGGCATCACACGTGTGACCTCACTAAGTCCCCACAACAACTCTCAGAAGATGCTATCGTGATCCCACCCTACAGATGAGGAGGCTGAGGCTTGGAGACACTAGGTCCTGCACTCGCCTAGTACAGGAAGCCTGCAGTTCGACTCCAGAGCCCGAATGTTTAACCACTCCACCGCCCAGTGCATCATGGGTGACAAAAGCTACCTGGGTCCCTGGGCTTTACTCTCTGTCTGGCGAGTGTGCTGGGGAAGCTCGGTCAGAGAAAGAATCGCAGACACTGATTTCTGTGATGGAGAGCCTGCCTCGGGGTTAGGTCTCCCCTGGGTATATAGCCCCACCACTCTCTCCCAGCTCAGGTTGGCCATGTCTGCCCTGGGGCCAACATGATGGAGATGGGTGCCAGCTGGTTCTGGCTGCATGAAAACTCTGGAAAGGGAGCCAGGGCGCCCGCTGTATATCGGCCCCTGCAAGGGAGCAGTGGTTTTCCACCTTGTGCTGGGTCCCCGGTAAGTGCCAGTGAAGTCTTAGGAATCAGGGTGAAGGAGGCAGAGGGGTCCTGCTACCCTATCACCTTAGGTCTTATCCCCACATGACTTGTCACTAGGAAACCATGAACCACCAGCGCCAAGGTATCGCGTGAGACAAAGTGCCCTGCTCCAGCCTCAGCCCAGCCTTGCCCACAATCCCTTCATCACCCAATAGTACAGGCCCATTTTAGGCAGCGGCTGGGCTTAAAGGAAATATGAAGGTGAAAGCTGAGAGTGAGCACAATTCCCCAAGATACTTTGTATGGCCCACCACATTCACACTCTACAGTCCAGGGACAGTCCAGATCACTGACTGCTGCGCAGTGCAGACAGCAGGCTATCTCTAAACCACACTGTTGAACGCCAACCCCACTGACTATTTTCAAAGTTACTCCTAATTTCTAGGCTTTAAATACCTCTGCTCATACCTTCCTCCTTTATCAACCTGACATCTCCTGCCTGTGAGTCATTCATTAGCATTTCAGCTGCCACGTTTATAGCCCACAGACGTTTTAAGTCTTGGATACAATCCATCCTTGCCCAAATAAGGGGAAAAAAAAAATCCAAGCCCTCTGGTTTCCTATAGGGACAATTCCCCAGCTTCTAGCATCCCTAGCGTAGAGTCAAAGGTCATAGGTAGCACAGCCAAATTCCTGGGGACCTCATCTAAGGAAAGGGCAGGAGTGCTACGGACTGAATTACGTCTCCCTAAAATTTCTATGTTGAAAGTCTCACCCCCAGGGCCTCAGAATATAATGGTATTCAAAAAGCAAGCCTCTGAAGCGGTAATTGAGGCAAAATGAGGTCATAGGGGTGGGCCCCCATCCGACAGGAGGGGTAGCCTGATACGAAGAGATCAGGACACACACCGAAGATGCGGTGAGCAGGCAGGTGTCCGAAAGAGGCCTCAGACACTCCAGCCCTGCTGGCACCGTGCTCTCGGGCTTGCAGCCTGCAGAACTCCGAGACCATGCACTTCCGCTGCCGCGGAGTTCTGCCATGGCAGCCTGAGCACACGGAGACAGGAGGGTGTGGGACCCAGCACAGCTGCGGGGGCGGAGGCCCAGGCTCAGCCAAGGCTCCTGCCCTCAGAGAGCTGGCTTAGCTCTCAGCGGCTGTTTGCCCATGTAGCTGCCAACTTCGCTGAAGGCGTCGGGCTGCAGAAAACTCCTTAACCCCTCAAGGGTTTAGATTGGCCACAGACTCGGGGAGCAAGGATGGCAGCCTCCCCAGAGCAATCAGCTGTGCTGGGAGCGATGAGACCCCAACCACTGGTGAGCAGAGGCAGGAGGGGATGCCACTCATCTCTGCTGGGACCCTCAGACAGCCCCTCCACTCCTGGGACTTGAGACAGCTATAGTGTTTAGTTGCTCAGTCAGGTCCGATTCTTTGTGGCCCCATGGAATGTAACCCACCAGGCTCCTCTGTCTGTGGCATTATCCCAGCAAGAATACTGGAGTGGGTTGCTATTTCCTCCTCCAGGGGATCTTCCTGACTCAGGGACTGAACCCACATCTCCTGTGGCTCCTGCACTAGCAAGCAGATTCTTTACCTCTGAGTCACCTGGGAAGCCCCTCCCATGAGCTCTGAGGTTCCAGAAACCCAGTTAGGTTTATCTGGACCATGACTTTTTTTTTTCTTCTTACCAGATTACAGCAGGCTTAATAGTGGCCCCCATAGGTATGCCCAAGTTGTTACTGCCAGAACCTGCAAAGGTGACCTTGTTTGGGGAAATGATCTTTGCACATGTGATCACGGATTCTGAGCTGAGATCACCCTGGATTTACGGTGGGCTTTTGTTTGTTTGTGCTTAGTCATATCTGACTCTGTAACTCCATGGGCTGTAGCCTGCCAGGCTCCTCTGTCCATAGAATTTTCCAGGCAAGAATACTGGAGTGAGTTGCCATTTCCTACTCCATGGACCATGCTTGTGGAATGCCCACCTACAGTAGGCATTGAGCTATGTGACATGTGGATGAATGAATACTTGGGGCCTAGGAGGTGATCAGATGGTTAAATGGTCGCTTCCGCACAGTAAGCTGACGTAATAATAATGGAAGCCTAGATCAGATACCACAGCAGAAAAGGGTGGTAAGTAGTCAGCCCCATCAGGAAATAGTGGTTCAGTGAAGGCTTCAACGAGATGGGATTATCAGCAGGATTATCAAGACAGAACTGAAGCTCGTGAGTAAACAAGCACCTGGGGAAAGCATGTCAGGCAGTTACCAGCAAGGCAGAGAGGTCTGAGAATGTACCAGATATTCAGAGAACTAGAAGTGTGGGGTAAGGCAGGAAATGGAACTGGTCAGGCAAGAAGACGCTAGAACATGCATATGCAGGCTAAGGAGCTGCATCCTGCTGGGCACAGGAAGGTCTTGAGAACCTGAGCAAGCTGGGGAAATCACAGGCAGACCTCAGAAATATTGCGGGTCCAATTTCAGACCACTATGATCAAGTGAAGACCGCAATAAAGAGAGTCACGTGACTTTCTGGTTTCCTAGTGCATAAAAACCTTATTTCTACAGACTTCCCTGGTGGTCCAGTGGCTGAGACTCCATGCTCCCAATGCAGGGGGGCCAGGTTCGATCCCTGGTCAGGGAACTAGATCCCACATTCTGCAATTAAGAGTTCACATGCCGCAACTAAGACCTGACACAGCCAAATAAATCAATTTGAAAAATATGTGTGTGTGTGTATATAATGCTATAAAGCATGATATAGCATTATGCTAAAAAAAAAAAGGACATATCTTAATTTAAAAAAAATACTTGATTGCTAAAAAATGCTAAGCATCATCTGAGCCTTCAGTGAACCACCAATTTTTTTTGCTGGTGGAGGATTTGAAATAATGCAAGAATTACCAAAATGTGACACAGAGACAGGAAGCGAGCAAATGCTGTTGGGAAAACGGTGCTGAGAGACTTGTTCGATGCAAGGTTGCCAAAAACTTTCAATTTGTGGGTGGAGGGCTGTGGGGGGAGTATGCACAAAGTACAGTAAAACAAGATTTGTGTTTTAGATGGACCACTCAGACAAGCAGGAGGTGGACCTTGAGAAGAAAGTAAGTGCCAAGATCCAAGCATGAAATAAGAAAGGCCCAGACGGGGACTTCCCTGGTGGTCCAGTGGCTGAGAATTCACCTTCTGCTGCAGAGGACACAGGTTCCAGCCTCGGTCAGGAAGCTGGGATCCCACACGCCATGGAGCAACAGAGCCCATGCACCTCAATTACTGAGCCCGCCTGACACAACTAAGGGAGAAGCCCTAGTGTGTCATAGTGAAAGATCCTGCATGCCACAAGCCAGTTCAGCCAAAAATAAAACAAAAAAGGAAGATACCGCAATACAAAATAGAAAGCTTAAAGCTGGAGAAAAAAAAAGTTAAAAGATTAAGAGGAATTGATGTTTAATAAAGTTAAAAAAAAAGAGAGAGAAAGAAAAGCCTGCACAGAGGAGGTGGAGCATGCAGGCCTCCTCTGAAATCTTTCCTTTTCTCCAAGAGGCGCTGTTGTTTTTCTCAGCCAAGCTGGGTGGGTTACAGCCATTAGTTTTTAGAGGTTTTAGCAAATATCTCAGAAAGAGGGTGAGAGGGTAAACTGATGCACCAACGCACTTCCCAGAAAGCATAATCTCCCTGGACCCTGTCAGTTTATATTGTTTTTCTTAAACAAACTAAAACAAGCCACCAACTTTGCCAAGAAAGGGACAGTCTCACTAGCGGCCGATCCAATGTTAGTTTTATTGTCTACTTGGCCTATTTCCTAGTCATCAAGCACCAGCATCGTTTTAAAACCTGATCCTGACGTAGAACTATGCCGCTCTTCCCACTTTGATTCTGCAGGAGAGCTAGACACCCTGCCATCAGCTCTGACACTGGGAGGACTACTTAAAAGTGGCACCTGCGACAATGATGGAGAGTCCAATTCAGAACCCTGAGCCTAGCTATTTCCAGAATGATCCATACCCTCAGATGTCAACCACCTTCCCTCCAGCCCAGTCCCTCACTGCCCATGGATGTAACCACTTCCCTCTCTAGTGGGCAGCCTATTCTGAAGCTGAGACTATGTCACATTCATTTACATTCTGTTCCCCAAAGCACCTTACACAGGGTGATGGGGGAAGATCAGCGAGGCATTGCTGCTTGCTAGCTATGTGACCCTGGACAAGTTACCTAACCTCTCTGAAGCTTTTCTTCCCCAGTAAATATGGATGATAACCATAACTCCATTCTGAGGTTATATAATGAAATAATATATGTAAATGCTGAGGGCCAGCACTTACATTTATTAAGGCCTTGTGAAGAAAAAAGGAGGAGGAAAAGAAGAGGGAAGAGGGGAAGAGAAGGAAAAAGGGAAAAAGAGGAAGGGAAGAACTTTGGGGTCAAACGGTCTTAGGTTCAAATCTCTGCAAAACTGCTTACTTGGCTATGCAATGTCGGGCAAGTTCCTTAACCTCTCTGACTCACAGTTTTCTCCTCTGTAAACTAGGGATAATACTGCCTACTTTGCCAAAGGATCTTAGTTAAGATAACAGGTAAGAAGAAGCCTAACACTTAGCTTGCTGACTCTGGGCTATTTAAGAAGTAGGCCTGAAATCACAGCCACTGATATTTTTGGTCCTGAATGGCACTTAGGGAAAAATCTGGTCTCTGTTCTAAGCTTCCTGGATCCCCCAGCTCTGCCAGTCTAGATGGGTGAACTGGCTAAAGTGGAGAGAGGCCAGTTTAGAGGAGCCAGGCCTCCCACTGCACTCCCATCCGTGGGAACAATGTTGTCCTTTACCACTTTCAAATGCAGGCTGTTAAGCTCCCTGTGAGCCAACTGTATTCTCTCTGGACAAAGGAGATGAGAGAGCCAGGCTTGCCTTTCCCTGGACCCAAGCAGTACCCCTCTGTCCAAGCTCAGGAGCAGGCCTGGTGGGTAGAACTCCCATCTGCTAAGGAGACCCTAAAGCACTGGCCCCTGACATCTTAGGACCTTCCAGAAGGCAAGTTATTTTAAGCTCTCCTGGACCCAAGGCCGGAGCAAATGAAACAAATGGCTTTGGGACAAGAAAGGTTTTTTTTTAAGACCTCTCATTCTGCCAGAAACACACTTTAAATCTAAAAAATTTAAAGCTCATCACCTCTCTTGGGTTCACTTTGTGCTTCTGGGCTTTGGTTTAGAGGAAGACAAAGTGAAACAAACCCCAAACCCTCTGATCAATGGATTATGACAAATGCTTGCCCTCTTCCACTCCACCCTGTTCTGGGCGGTGCAGGGACTGAACGCCAGCGGGGAGAAGCAGTCAACGCCACTTTACTGCCAAAGATCAGGCAGACAGAGGCTGATGGTGAAATCTGTTTCTTTTTTTAACAAGGAATGGGACAGGGATGCTAGCCAAGGAGCAGGTTTGCCTGAGGTCTCCATGAAGCATCCACAAACAGAACCAGGGTACCACAGGTGCAAGGAAGGGGTGGGGCTGTGGCAGGCTAGTCCCAGGGAACATCCCTAAACTGGGGCTGCAGGATTAGGACCCCACAGAATTAGTCTCCCACTATCATATGTGTCAGCACTTGGGGGTCAAACGTGGAGTCAGGCATTCGGGTGAATCAGACCACCAAACCCACAACAAAACAAAAGCTGCACTCTCCCCCGCCCCCAGCACACCCTACCATCTTACTTCTGCTGGGCAGATCATCTGGGCCCAGGCCGTTGGAGGGAGCCAGTGGGGCGCTGCCACTCTCATCTAAGGTCAGGATGAGGGGAACGTCGTCATCTAAACTCACAGCCATGGTCTTCACTCCTGCAGCCCTCAGGAGGTGATGTCCAGGGCTTTAAATAGTCTCTGCTTTGAGCTCCCAGTCAAAGCCACTGGCCCCGAGGTGCTTCTCAGAAACTCCTCCATCAGTGGCATCTTCTAGAGTTTGGGGGATTAAAAAAGAAAAGAAAAAGACAATGATCACAATACAACCACTGATGAAAATATTCTGGAATCAGACAGTGATGGTTGTATAACTTCACAAATATACTAAAAATGGTACCCTTTAAGATGGTGGATCTTACAGTAATGTGAATTATATCTTAATTTAAAAAAAAGATGTGCACATCGCAGGATGTGCCACTGTGCTGTGCTTAGTTGCTCAGTTATGTCCAACTCTTTGCGACCCTGTAGACTGTAGTCTGCCAGGCTCCTCTATTCATGGGAATTCTCTAGGCAAGAATACTGGAGTGGGTTGCCATGCCCTCCTCCAGGGGATTGTCCCAACCCAGGAATCAAACCCAGGTCTCTCTCATTGCAGGCCAGTTCTTTACTGTCTGAGCCAATAATATCACTGAAATATGGGGGATGGGGCGGGAACTCTACAAGAATAAATACTAAAAAGCTAAACGTAATTATGTCTGGAGATTGATATTATGGCTAATATGTTCCATCTCTACCCCTCTTAACCCTTGTTTGTGTGTTTCGTAAAGATTTTAAATACTTTATATANATATCACTGAAATATGGGGGATGGGGCGGGAACTCTACAAGAATAAATACTAAAAAGCTAAACGTAATTATGTCTGGAGATTGATATTATGGCTAATATGTTCCATCTCTACCCCTCTTAACCCTTGTTTGTGTGTTTCGTAAAGATTTTAAATACTTTATATATATATATATATATATATATGACCTTCATATAATAGTAATTAGTACTCAGTGAGGGTTTACTATGTACTGGGGCTCTTCTAGCAAGTTTTAAGTAAAGTTGACTGAAAGTCAATAATAGTAAGTAGGATTATTGTCCCGCTTTACAGAAGGGGAGACTTAAGGCTCAGAGAGGTTAAGTGACTTGTCCAAGTTCCCACAGCAGGAAAGCACAATCTGACTCCAGACCTGTGCTCCCAGCCACCATGCTACAATTCTTCCAAGTCCAGCCCTGGTATTTAGGCAGCACTAGCTCCAATGACCTATAAATAGTGTGCCAGGTCATCTAAACTTACCCATATCATTCTTACAAAGGCACTATTCTCCTAGATTTAGGTATTTGGGGAGGAAAGGGAAGAGATAGAATATATTTTCTAATGAAATGCTTATTTGGAACTTCCAATTCAAAACTGTCAGAACTAGCCTTTTACAGTTCCTATTTATACACATTCCTGTTTCCGTTGAAGAGGACCAAAAGAAATGCAAGCACTCAGCAGATCTAACAACAGACCTTTGAACTTGAAAATAGCAGCAGGTTCCTTCCTCAAACTGCAGTGTTCTGGTCTCAATCAAGTTTGCCTCCAAACCAACCCACTGAATGTCAACCCAGCAATTTACCTCCTTCAGAAACCTCCACGACTACTCGAGGCAGGCCCCTGTGCATCAATAGCTTCTTAAAAAGTAGGCAGTTTAAAAGTGAGCACTATTCTTTGCTGCTAAGCCTGTAGCGCTCTACCCAGCAAACTTCCTGTGGGATTTTAAGTTTCCTCCAGATCTGGGGATTCATTTTACTTTTAAATCTCAGTAGTGGGAAAACAGAAAAGGAAATTCCAAATGAGATGCTACCATTTGGCTGTCTTAAAGCATTTTATGTCTTTTTTTTTCTTTCTTTTTGGCTTAAACTTTTCACCACAGATACTTTCAAATATACTCAAATGTAGAGAGAATATGTAAATGAACTTCCTTGTATTGATCACTCAGCTCTGACAATTATTAACATCTTGTCCTGGCCAGTATTTATTTTGAAGGCTGGAGAGGCTATTAACCTTTTCAACTCATCAAGAGGAGCTTTCCTAAATGTATCATTGTTATCATAGTAGCTACTGGCTTTTATTTTAACTGTATAATATATGACTGTTTGCTTGTAATGAATGCATTAGTTTTGTGGCTCTCAGAGGCGGTTATCACAACAGCGACATGTGTGCCTCAAAATGTGAATAGTGTTGCTGTTAGGAAATTTTACTTAGCTGATGTCCCCACTTCACAATGAGGAAAGTGAGGTTTAGAGGGGTTAAATTAACCGACCTCTTGTAAGTAGACCGCAGGGAAGTAATAGAGCCCAGATTTCAACCCAGGCAATCTGACCCTCCCTGCTTAACCATTACCCTTCCTCTCTTCCCAGACCAGTCCCCTCATCGGAATTCAAACCCATAATTTTAGAGAGGGGAAACTGAGGCTCAGCGAAGAGAAGGGACGTTCTTAAAGTCAGTGCTTCTCCCTCTAGAGAGGACCCAGAATGGAAGGGTCACCCCTTAGGGAAAGGTCCCAGGGAAAGCCGGCAGGCCGTCCCGCTGTCCACTCAGGCAGGCGGACCGGGCAAGAGTCTCTTGCAGGGTGGGTGGACTGAGGGCTCCAGGGAGATGAGCATTTGAGAGAGAAAGGGGAGCGAAGAGGCGTGCGGGATCCTACTCCACGTGTACGACTTTGAGCCCCCTCTCCCGCTCCGGGCTTCCTCGCGCGGTCCCCCCGCTGGGCCCCCCTCCCCAGATCAGGTCTGGAGGGAGAGAAGCGCAGCAATGAACTTCCTCGCAACCCCTCTTGGCGCGACCTGCCCGCCTCCCACACCCAAATGGCCAGTCGCAACCTTTCACTCCGAACCCCCTGCCCCTTGACCTCTGCCCTCTCCTCACACGCCTCGAATTCTTACACGCGCCGCCCCAGCAACCCGGACCGACCGCCGGGGTCCGCACAGCACAGCACAGCCCGCCGGCGCAGCCGCCAAAGCCCCGAGCCCGGAGCTGTTGCAGCTGCAGCAGCCGCCGCAAAAACCGCCACCTCAGCCGCTGCCACCACGGCAGCTGCGCCAGCTCTCCCATCCGACGCCTACTGTCCCCTTCGCCTGGCTGGCACGCCCCATTCCCCCCTTCGCCGTGCCCTATTGGCTACCCCGGGCGTCATGATGATCTCTGATTGGCCAACCCTTACGTCCTTCCCCAGTTAATGCAAGGCTCCTTGCCCGCCTCTTTGGGGAAGAGAGGCGGGACAAAGAAGCTCCGCCCCTTTCCCTCCATTCTCCCCGCCTTACTCGATCAGCTTAACCCTGAGGGACGCCTGGCTCTTCCAATTGGTGGAGAGTTAAACACACCGTGTTTCTGATTGGTCAGTCCTCAGGAGGTGGACCAAACCGAGGGGAATAAGGAATCGAATGGTGGAAAGGAAAGTTAATCAGACACCGAGTCCCGCCTTCTGAGATTGATGGGTAACCTAGCAACGCAGGAACAGCTGTGGTAACCAAGGACAGAAAAACCTAAAGACCACCGAGCAGGTGAGTGATCATGTGGGGAAGGGCTGGAGATGATGGGGAGATGTTGAATGGGATCTAGTCCTCTATCTTTTGACACTCTGAGGAATCAGCATCCCTTCCACCCTCCCCCCCCACCGCTAGCCCGTCCCCAACTCAGGACCCTGATCTCCAGCCCCTGCCTCAGTTTGGACCTCCCTCTCGACCTGCAAAGACGACTGGTGTCTCTGCCTCTACTCTGCCCCTCCTCTTGTCCACTTCATGGTTCCACTTCCTCATCCGTAAAACGTGGATGATACTAGTCTAGTGNCCCGTCCCCAACTCAGGACCCTGATCTCCAGCCCCTGCCTCAGTTTGGACCTCCCTCTCGACCTGCAAAGACGACTGGTGTCTCTGCCTCTACTCTGCCCCTCCTCTTGTCCACTTCATGGTTCCACTTCCTCATCCGTAAAACGTGGATGATACTAGTCTAGTGGAATCACACCAAAGTTAAACTACTTTCAAGTCACATATAGGTGTTGGGGGTGAGAGAGTAGTTTTATAAGTCCCCTACCATTCCATCAACAGCTTATAAATCCCAAGGTGAGCATGCAATGAAAGCGAGTGTTTAAATTATGTACCTTTGTACCAATGTTGGCCTTTTGTGCTATAATAACTTGAGACCTTAACTTCCATCTCTGTCCTTAAAATATAATTTCATTTACATACTCAAGAGAAAGGGTTTGTTGCAAGGATTAACTAAAACAAAGTAGAATAGTTGTCACCAGGGGCTGGGGGAGTGGGAAACGGGCAGTTATTACTTAATAGGTACAGAGTTTCAATTTGGGATGATGAAAAAGTTCTGGAAGGCAGATGGTGGTGATGGTTGCATATAGATATGAATGTAACAATTTAATGCCACTGAATTTAAAATGGTTACAGTGGTAAACTTTATGTTGCCTGCATACGTGCTCAGTTGCTTCACTCCGACTCAGTCACTTCAGTTGTGTCTTGACTCTGCAAACCCTTGGACGGTAGCCCGCCAGGCTCCTCTGTCCATAAGATTTTCCAGGCAAGAATACCTGAGTGGATTGGCATTCCCTCCTCTAGGGAATCTTCCCAACCCAGGACTCCAACCCGGTCTTTTGCACTGAAGGTGGATTCTTTACCGCTGAACTTATGTATATTTTAACATAATAATATTTTTTCAAAGTAACTGTAAAGCTAGACAAAACCATCTATTGCTAAATTAGCACTCTGAAAATCACCCAAAAGCATACAACAGAGAGCTTTTATTCATAAAACCACCGAACTTCAAGTTTGTTCTGTACTTACCTGGGACTTTTCTGATTTCCCCATACTCAGTTCTATCTGGCTTAATAGTTCAACCAGGGCGGGTAGCCCCCTGAAAACCAAGAGCTTCACTGTTGCTGTCTGATGGGGCTCACTTGATTTGCAGGACTGTTGGCTAAGTAGCAATCTTGGTGGGACGAGAACGGGGAACGCCAGCGAGTGTAGCAGTCCAAGGTTGTAGTTCTATTCGGTGCCAACAGTGGACTGAAAACTTGGAGTTCTGGGGAATGGGGCATCCATGCGGAACCTGATGAGCTGTGTCTTACCTTGACTGACTAGAGGTTATGCACATGTGCAGCAGAGACCTGCTCGGGCCCAAGCGACTTAGAAATGCTTGGCTGTTGGAGCCTGGTGTAGACAGGTGGTACTGAGTGCATAGGGTACTTGCCATCCAAGAATAGGAGCCTTACTGGTCCAAAGTTTGAGCACAACCCCTGACTGATTTTTGGCTGAATATTAAACTATGTGGATACATAGGTGACCCCTAGGAAGCCAAGTTTTAAAATAAAAATATGCAAAAAAAAATTAAGCAGAGATATCAGTAGCTGCACACCGTGGAGGAGACTGACTTGACAGATTTAGTCCAGGAACTAAATTACCAAACGCACAAGCAAAACAAAAACAGCAATCATTAGGAAGAAAAAAATACTGTGTTGCTACCAAAAAAAATTCTTCCCTCTAAGATTTCCAGTGTTCAATAAAAATTGTGAGATGTGTGTAAACATACTCAGGGGAAAAATGCAGTCACCAGAAGCAGTCTCTATGTGTCCCCAGATGTTGGTTTCAGCAGACAAAGACTTCAAAGAAGCTATAGTAAATATGATCAAAGAACTAAAGGAAACCATGTTTANGTGTTCAATAAAAATTGTGAGATGTGTGTAAACATACTCAGGGGAAAAATGCAGTCACCAGAAGCAGTCTCTATGTGTCCCCAGATGTTGGTTTCAGCAGACAAAGACTTCAAAGAAGCTATAGTAAATATGATCAAAGAACTAAAGGAAACCATGTTTAAATAATTGAAAGAAGACAAGATAACAATAGCTCATCAAATAGAAAATATTTAGTATCCCAGAATAGATAATGATAAATTAAGGCATACACTATAATCCCTAAATCGACCACTAAAAAAAAACACTCAAAAAATATTTTTAAAATCAATGGAATAATCAAAAGAATGGACTAAAAACATTTAACACTCTAAAAAGCATTCAGTAAATAGCACAGGGACAAAAAAGAAAAGGCATGAGATGATATAAATAAAAAATAGTAAAACAGCAGATGTAAATCCAACTATATGAATAATTTAATATAAATTATTAAATGGAAAAAAACACTCCAATCAAAACAGAGGTTGCCAGACTAAATTTAAAAAATGAGACTGGGGAACTCCTTGGCAATCCCATGGTTGGGACTCAGTGCTTTCACTGCCAAAGGTGCAGCTTCAATCCCCGGTCAGGGAGCTCAGCTGTACGGCAGTCAAAAAAAAAAGAGAAAGAAATGCTTCAAAATAAATAAATACATAAGTGAGACTGAAATATATTCTGCCTACAAGAAATTCATCTTAGATTAACAGACACAGATAATAAAAAAAATTGAACTCCATGCAAACAGTAACCATAATAAAACTGGAAAGGCTAAACTGCTATCAGACAAAATTGACTTTAAGACAAAAAGAAAATATTACTAGAACAAAGAGGGACCATTTGATATTGATAGGAAAGCTAATATACCAGGAAGATATAGCTGGACTGACCAAGAAAATAAAAGGCACAAATTGCCAAAATCAGAACTACAGAAACTTAAAGAATTATAAGGAATATGATGAAAAACTTCATGCCGAAAAAATAAGACAACTTAGATAAAATGAATGAATTCCTCAGTTCAGTTCAGTCGCTCAGTTGTGTCTGACTTTTTCCAGCCCCATGGACTACAGCATGCCAGGCCTCCCTGTCCATCACCAACTCCAAAAGTTTACCCAAACTCATCTTCATTGAGTTGGTGCTGCCATCCAACCATCTCATCCTCGGTCGTCCTCTTCTCCTCCCACCTTTAATCTTTCCCAGCCAGCATCAGGGTCTTTTCAAATGAGTCAGCTCTTCGAATCAGGTGGCCAAAGTATTGGAGTTTCAGCTTCAGCATCAGTCCTTCCAATGAACACTCAGGACTAGAAAGACAAATTATTAAAATCGACCCAAGAAGAAAGAGAAAATTTGAATAGACCTATAACGAGTAAACAGACTGAATTATAAATAGTCTTCCAGAATTCCCTGGCAGTCCAGGGGTTAAGACTTGGTGCTTTCACTGCTGTGGGCTCAGGTTTGATCCCTGGTTGGGGAACTAAGATCCCACCAGCTAGACGGTGCAGCCACACACACACACACACACACACACACACAAGAACTGAATCTTTTCTCCCTACTCAATTGATAAATTCCCCACCTCTACATACTTCCCTTTTTCCCTGGGAGAAAATAGCTCTGAGCAGTGAGGCCAATGTATAACCTGATTTATCCCTCAACATATAATAACAATCATAATCACTCTACTTGAGAGAGAGCTTTTAACCCTCCAAAGGGCCTTCCCATCTGTTAAACCATCCTTCCTCAACCCAGCTCCCATTTGATGGCTATGACAGGTGTGTGTTCCCATGTGCAAAAGAGATAAGGACTTGCCCAGACTTATTCCATGAGCCCCTGGCCAGGGAGGATCCTGCACCCAGGGCTCCTAAGACACAGCTGGTGAACCTGATCTTGGTTCTGTAACTGATGGTGGTTTGAGATGGCACCAAGATCAGCTCATCAGACAGAGTGGGCAAGGCATGAGCAAGCCTTCCTTTGAATCTGGATAGAGCACTGGACTTAGCATATGGGAGGGCAAGAGTTTTTTGGGGGAGCCAGGCCACTGTGGTCCAGACCAGTGGTTCTCAACGAGGAGCACCCCACACCCACCCCACAGGAACATTGGGCAATGTCTGGAGATATTGCATCTCCAACTGATTGGGGCTAATGGCGAGAGAAGGATGCTACTGGCATCAAGTGGGTAGAGGCCAGGAATGACACTGAACATCCCACAACACACAGGACAGCCTCCACAACAATTATCTGACCCAACGTGACAACAGTGTGGAGACTGAAAAACTCTGTTCTACACTGGTATTTTCACACAAGTGCTACACACATCCCCCCCCCACCACCACTTTTTCCCTTCAAACCCTAGTTAGTGGAACTGAAAGCAAAAGGAATTAAAAATCAAGATCATTTGAAATACAGAACATCAGAGGAAATTATCTCTTTGACCTTAGCTTTCAAAGAATGGCGCACATTATTTGTCCCGTCTGGCTCTTTTTTGATCCCCTGGACTGTAGCCCACCAGGCTCATCTGTCTATGGTGGAACTTTCCAGGCAAGAATACTGGAGTGGGTTGCCATTTCTTCCAAGAAATATTTCCAACCCAGGAACTGAACCTGCAACTCTGGCGTCTCCTGCATTCACAGGCAGACTCTTTACTACTGAGCCACCTGGGAAGACCCTAGCGTCAGGTCATATCCTATGGCCAATTATATGCCTTTAACATAAAAGCTTTTGGATGCAGGTTGTTTTTTTTTAACCACAAACCAGACAAAGAAATACATTTTCCTCCTCAACCTGGTACACAGCACAAGCCTGTTTAAATACTAAAGGATACTTACTACATGCAGTGTGCTCTGATATTTTCTATTTCGTTTATTTTTAATGCTAGTCTCAACAGCCAAACTGATTCCACCATTCACTAAAGGGTCACAGTTTTTAAAAAGACTCTTCTGCAACATCTGTCAGTCAGGAAAGCCAGGGTTTTGCATCTGATAAGATTATGATTTAAATGTATACATATATGTAAGTGGGGGAAGTCTATTTTAGAAAAATCCAAATTCACTGCTAAGAAATTCTTCCTTCTGTCTGAAACAACCAAAGTGATACTATCCACAGTTGCAGAAAACCAGAAATAAACACTTTGACAACTACATTGCCAAAAGAGGAATTAAAAATTGTGATGAATTAATTTGTAAGGGGGAAGAGCCTAGAAAATGGTGAGTGGTTTAATCGGTCTCTGTCTTCCTCCATTACTTACAGAAAGTCGTGAATAATGCAGAAGGCTGCATAATTAAAAACAGAAATAGTAAAAAGGAGTAGAAAAATGGATCCATGTTGGCTGTTTATAAACCTTTCTGCGCAAAACCAAATATATATTATTTTGAGGAAAAACACGCAGTCTGTTTTAAGAAGTATTTTAATATCAATATTAAATCACATCATTTTGGAAGTCCACCTAAAAGCCCAACATGATAGAGTCTGCAGTTCACGTCATGCTCACAACAGTTTTATCAAGCGTGGTGTCTGTTACTATCCCCATGTCACAGGTGAAAATGAAACTCTAGCTCAGTCATGTTTGACTTTTTGTGACCCCATGGACCATAAACCTGCCAGGCTCCTCTGTCCATGGAATTTTCCAGGCAAGAATACTGGAGTGGGTTGCCATTTCCTTCTCCAGGGGATCTTTCCAACCCAGGAATTGAACCCAGATCTCCTACATCGCAGGTGGACTCTTTACCATCTGAGCCACCAGGGAATGTCACAGGCGAGGAAGCCAAAGATGCTCAGAGACATTAATAGAATTACCTAAAGCCACGGAGCAAGGAAGTGGTGATCCCCCAGGACTGAACTTCAAATTCGTCTAACATGGGAACCCCCAAACTTAATCACCATGCAGTGGGCTCATGTTTTCCTATCCAGATTCAGAGATAAGGGCCGAGAAGGTTAAGTGAGTTTGCCCAGGGCTATAGCCATGGCCAGTAGCCATAGAGAGTTATTCATTATAAACCTAACCAGCAGCTTGGAAATCTGTCCCGGGGAGCGCATTCCGTCTCAACCTCAGACACTATTCAGAGCCCTCAGTCTCCAAGGCCCAGGGTAACACTGGAGCCTGTGGTCACAGAGCCATCTCCACCGATGAGATTCAGCCTGTTACTACTGCCAGTGTTCACGGCTCCACCTCCAGCCCAGGAATCTTCCGCAAGCCAGAAGCCATCCAGGGAACACAGGTTCTCAAAAAGGACAAAAGAGGATGGAGTAATCCTTCAAAAGTGGCCATAGGGGGACTTTCTTTGCAAAAGAGTCTGCCACGACTGAGTGACTAAACAACTGCTTGCTAATCTTGCTTTTTAAGGATAGCATTCCGGTCTCAGACTCATCTTGCCTGGGTCCCAGTATCTAGCTGGAATGAAATAACATCAGGAGGTAGACATTGTCATCTTCTGTTTAATGAGTTGAAACAGATTTTCCAGTTACAGCAGAGATATAAAGTTTCCTTTTTAATGAGAAGTACTTAAGAATGAAAATGTACTTAAAGAAAATAACTGAGTTGATAATAGCACAGCCTGGTCTAGAGATCTGGTAGAAATCACAAAGCTGACATTCCAGTGAGAGGGATTTGGGTGACACTGAGTTGGAACCAGCCGTCATGAGGGTATCTCTTGTTACCCATCACTGTGGCATCATGCTGACCTGTGGACCCCGTGTTGTCATCAGTTACATGGTGTGTCTTTGTAATTTGCCCATAATACCTGTCTCCTGAGAAACTTGTATGTGGGTTAGGAAACAACAGTCAGAACCTTCTGTGGAACAACTGACTGGTTCAGAATTGAGAAAGGAGTACCACAAGGCTGTTGTCACCCGTTTATTTAACTTATACACAGAGCACATCATGCAAAATGCAAGGCTGGATGAATCACAAGCTACAATCAAGATTGCCAGGAGAAACATCAATAACCTCAGATATGCAGATGATACCACTCTAATGGCAGAAAGTGTTGATATCTGGCAGAAAACAACAAAATTCTGTAAAGCAATTATCCTTCAATTAAAAAAATAAATTAATTTTTAAAAACTTAAAAAAATAAAATGAAGAGGAACTAAAGTGCCTCTTGATGCGGGTGAAGGAGGAGAGTGAAAAAACCAGCTTAAAACTCAATCTTAAAACTAAGATCATGGCATCTGGTCCCATCACTTCACGGCAGATAGAAGGGAAAAAGGTGGGAGCAGTGACAGATTTCCTCTTCTTGGGCTCTAAAATCACTGCAGATGGTACTCCAGCCATGAAATTCGAAGACCATTGCTTCTTGGCAGGAAAGCTTTGAGAAATCTAGATAATGTGTTAAAAAGCAAAGATATCACTTTGCCAGCAGAAGTCTGTATAGTCAAGGCTATGGTTTTTCCAGCAGTCATGTATGGATATGAGAGCTAGACAACAAAGAAGGCAGAGCACCAAAGAATTGATGTTTTTGAATTGTAGTTCTGGAGAAGACTCTTGAGAGTCCCTTGAACTACACGGACATCAAACCAGTCAATCCTAAAGGAAATCAACTCTGAATATTCATTGAAAGGACTGATGCTGAAACTGAAGCTCCAGTACTTTGACCACCTGAGAGGTGACTCACTGGAAAACACCCTGATGCTGAGTATGATTGAAGGCAGGAGGAGAAGGGGACGACAGAGGATGAACTAGTTGGATGGCTTCACTGATTCAATGGACATGAACTTTGGCAACCTCCGGGAGATGGTAAGGGACAGGGAAGCCTGGCATAGTGCAGCCCTTGGGGGTCTCAAACAGTTGAACATGACTTGGCAACTGAATAACAGCAGCAAATCAAAAATTTCCAAAGTATGTGATTGCTTGACACCAAAATATAAAAACCAATGAGAGGTGATTCAAAGCTTACCCTAAAATGATTTAGTCTGTCTCCCTCACCTGCTTTTTTTTTTTTTTTTTTTTGCACTCAGCTTGTGGGATCTTAGTTCCCTGATCACTTATCAAACCCAGGCCCCTGGCTGTTCGAGCACCGAGTCCTCAACACTGGACTGCCAAGGAGTTCCTAAGAGTTAGTTAGTATTTAAATGGCATTCCTTAAAATGAGATGCCTCTCATACCCATCCACACCCACACCCAGACACACACAAACACTGTCTCTCTCTCAAGTTTGTTTGTTCACATCCTTTGACTTCTCCATGGACTAGCGCTGGATTTGAGGGTACTTGTAGCTGCTGGATTTTCTTCTCCTTTTTCTCCCCAGGGGGAAACATACATAATTTACCTCAAACCTTTTTTTTTTTTTAACTTCAAAATGGTCCGAGAGGGAATGTAATACAACATCCAACAAGCCCATTTGAATGAAAACGAGGTATAATTTGCATGATAAAGATATATTTCCATTTATAAAGTTCAGCAGCAGAATTAATGACAAATAAAGGGATGATCCAATTAAAGTCCCCCCTCCATTAACAGCAGTGCTTCACAGGGCAGGAATCTTAAAAGGAGAGGCTTGCATTGGAAGTGATTTAAATATTAAGGTTGGTGGCATTAAAAAGGACATGAAGTGATCACATTAGAATTTAAGGAAAAGAGATTCTCCAGTGATTTTTATCATCAGAAGTCAGACGCATTTCCCCCAGTCCCAGTTCCACCGGCTTTTTCTTGTTCACCCAAATGAGCTGTCAGGAACTGATGGGCATCATCATAATCAAAGAAAACAAGTTTGCCCTTTAAAGCAAAAGAGGTAATTTGGCTGAAAATAGGAACATTTTCTTCAACACTGCATTCAATGCCCTAAAAACTTCGGGCATTCTGATTTATGCTTGAGAGCTTTGGTGGACAATGGGAAGACGTGCCTTCATGAAACACTTTGTTCACATCCATCCTGGTGCAGATTTCCTTCATCCCCAGAGAGGCTGAGGACGCTCCACGGCCATCCCTAAAATGTTATTTTCAGGAGAAGCCTGAAGCAACTCACAAGATTTATTAAGGCGCAGGAAGTGGGTGGGAATCAAAGACATGCAAAATAGAGCACCTCCCTCTCGGTCCAGTGGTTAAGACTCCGACTCCCAGTGCAGGGGACATGGGTTCAAAACCGAGTCGGATCCCACATGCTGCATAGCATGCAGCCAAAAAAAGAAAGAAAAAAAAAAAACAGTGAGAGAGAGAGGGTTGAACATCTAGATACCTCCTTTTCAGCAAAGCAAAAAGAGTAAACAGAAAGAATCGGAGGGAATCCAAGAAACAAGAAACACTTAAAGGGCCAAAGAATAGGAAGAAAGGCAGCCAGATCAGGTGCTAAGCAACTGACAACACAACTCCATCCCCTCTTTCCATAGTTGCTGAACTTTCATGTGTGCCTGTTCTACATCCCAAACTAGGTTACAAACTCTGGGAGGACAAGAAATACCTTGCATCTTTTTTAATATCCCTGGGGGCTCAATAAATACCCAAATGGGTGACTACTCGGACGATCTTTCTTGCCGGGAGCAGCAGCAGATGTAAGCAGACAGGTTAAAGAACTCTTTAATCACGAAGCAAGTACCATCAAGGGCCCTGCTCAGTGGCAGAGAGGCTGCTGAGAAGGAAACAGTCTGGGAGCTCTCAAGAGTGAACACAGATAACTGCATGGTGCGTTGGATATGGGAGAGGAGGCAGAGTTCAGGTGGCACTCAGGTGTCTGGCTTGAGCAATTCGGGTGGCAGAGTTGTTGACCATCCAGGCAAAAAATACTAGATGGACAAGGCGAGGAGTGGAGACCTGGTGGGGTTTATCTTCGACACAGTTATGTTGAGAGGTCTAGCCGATCCCGGCCATCTGGATCTCCAGGGAGGGGCGGGGTGGTGGGAGATGCAGACTGGGAAACCACTGAAGTCCTGAGCTTGGGATTTTGTTTTCCCCTAGATAATAATACTCGTTATTTATCCAGCACTCACAATGTCCAGGATCTGTGCCAGAAATTTCCACTGTGATGATCCCTGTCTAATGACTGAGGAAGCCCAGGCTTCAGTTCAGTTCAGTTCACTTCAGTCGCTCAGTCGCGTCCGACTCTTTGCAACCCCATGAATCGCAGCACACCAAGCCTCCCTGTTCATCACCAACTCCCGGAGTTCACTCAAACTCACGTCCATCGAGTCAGTGATGCCATCCAGCCATCTCATCCTCTGTCATCCCCTCTTCCTCCTGCCCCCAATCCCTCCCAGTATCAGAGTCTTTTCCAATGAGTCAACTCTTCTCTTGAGGTGGCCAAAGTACTGGAGTTTCAGCTTTAGCATCATTCCTTCCAGGCTTAGTGGGATTAAATAGCCAGCCCAGGGTCCCACAGCGAGGATCTGAAACTCACATGGGGTTGCTGCAAAGCTTAGTACTCTTAGCCATCCGGCCATATAGGCAACACTGATGACTGATTTCTGACTGCCACCATAGGTGGTTGTTTGTTTGTTTGTTTGTTTTCTGAAAGTCTTTTAAACTTTTAATTTTGTAGTAATTATAGATTTACAGAAAAGTAGCAAAGATAATACAAAGAACTCCCCTCTAACCTTCATTCAGCTCCCCCAGATGTTAATTTCTTACATAACGATGGTTTGTCAAAACTAAGAAATTAAAATTGATACAATGCTATGAACTAAATTATCAACTTTATTTGGCTATCATCGGTTTTCCTACTAATGTCCTTCTTGTGATCCAGGAGCCACTTCAGTATAAACTGTTGCATCTAGCAAAACAGTTTTTCTTTTTTTTTTTTATAATATTTATTTATTTGGCTGTATCAGGTCTTGGTTGTGACAGACAGGATCTTCATCACGACACTCTGGCTTCTCTCTAGCTGTGACATGGGTTGAGTTGCCCCCTTGGCGTGTGGGATCTTAGTTCCCCAACCAGAGATTAAACCTGAGTCCCCTACATTGGAACGAGTATTTTTAACCCCTGGACGGACCCCCAGGGAAGTCCCTAAAACAGTATTTTTTTTTTTAAATATAGTTTTAAAGATTGAAGTATACTTGACTTACAATATTTGTCAGTTTCAGGCATACAGTACAGTGGTTCGGTTTCATATATATACATATATGTACAACTTTTAAGATCGTTTCCATTATGTTATTACAAGATATTGAATATAGTTCCCTGTGCTGTACAGTAAATCCTTATTATCTATTTTATATACAGTAGTGTGGATCTGTAAATCCCATACTCCTAAATTATCCCCACCTCCTTCCCCTGTGATAAACGGAAGTGTGTTTTCTTTGTCTATGAGTCTGTTTCTGTAGCAAAACAGTTTTTTAAGTTGTACTTTGAGGTCACCGGTCGTCCCCACCCCGATTTTTAAGATACATTTTTTAAGCCGGTGCAGATGCACTGTGCTTGTCCTCTGTGCTGCGTGCTCTCAGCTCTGTCATGTGCTTGCCTGTCTTCTGCTCTCTCTGGCTGTCCACCCCTGCTGGCTGCATTGCCCAGGCTCCCGCGTCAGCTGGCTTCCCCTTGAATTTGGTCAAGAGGAGGTGGAGGCGCTGGTGTTAGACTGGAAGGCTGGACGAAGGGAGGAACCAGATTCCGCCCCTTCTTTCTGCTTTGGGCTGCATTTCCAGCAGAGGCCACAGCTCCGCTGGGGCTACAGTGACTCCTGGACAGGAAATGGCTGTGGCTCCAGCTTCCCCTGGAGGACTCTGATCCCCAGACCCGCCCCTCCTCCTCCTGCTGTGTGGCTTCCGGCCACCGCAGATCGCTGGGGAGCTTCCCCTTCGCCTGGTTGGCCACTCAGCTCTTCCATCACCCATGTCACTGGTGTGCGTGCTCAGTCATGTCCGACTCTTGCCAACCCCACGGACTGTAGCCCGCCAGGCTCTTCTGTCAGTGGGGTTCTCCAGGCAAGAATAGTGGAGTGGGCTGCCACGCCCTTCTCCAGGGGATCTTCCTGACCCAGGGATCCGGCCCACGTCTCCTGCTTTGGTAGGCAAATTCTTTACCACTGAGCCAGCTGGGAAGCCTAGGGTGTGTTTAAATACTTAGAATGATGTCTGTATTCCTGCTTGGCCCCTGCCTGACACACGTGCCTGAGACCCACCTCCTCCTGTGGTCACCTTAGCCTTGGGGCCCTGACACTGTCATAGAGCTAAAAACTGCTTTCCCTGAGAAGTTCTGTGTCAAAGACGCAGAACATCTAGGGTGAACTCTCCACGTCAATAGTTTCCAGCTGCTATGGCCACGCCAGCCGGCCCGATGTCAGTGTGACTCTGCTGACTGCCTTCTCCTTCCTTTTTCAGGGTGGCCAGACAATCAAAGCAGGAGGCCCAGGGAGCCTACCCAAGTCTCAATCTCTCAGGGTGTGCAGAGGCGAAGCTCATAAAATGGCTCTGGACGTCCTAACCATGGCCCCCCTCTACCAAGGTCCTGACATCAACAAAATAAGGCTGATAGCCCAGACAACCAAAAAGTCCACCGCCCCGCCGAAAGCCCTGACCCCCGCCAAGACCAAACTCACCACCATCGAGACCAAGAGGATCATGTCCGTCCTGGACGAGACCATCCACAAGGTGGAGCTGGTGAGCCTGCTGTCCCACGCGGCGTCCGAGTCCCGGACTTCGGAGGGGATGCTGGGGCCGGACATCGCGAAGGCAGTGAGGGAGCACGAGGACCTCTGCCAGACTTTCCTGGGCCGAGTCAGTTACCTGCAGGAGGAAGAAAAGAAACTGCAGGAGGCGGAAGAGTTCGAGGACGAAGCGTGGTTCCGAGAGCGCCTCTTCGCCATTGACGTGCAGAAATCCCAGCTCCCGCCGCTGATGCAGGAGATCAAAGAATCCACGAAGAACGTCGTGAGACTCCTGCTCAGTAACCCCCAGGCCGCCAGCCTGCTGCAGGCGCAGACCCTGGGCAGGAGCAAGGAAGCCCAGTGTTTTATCGATAGCCTGGTAGAACTCCGAGGTTTCCTGTTTGAGAAGTTACTCACCAGTCCCATGGAAGCCAGAGAAAAGATCCAGTTCATCCAGGACATCACTCGACGGAATCGGAGGCACCAAGAGATCATCGACACCCTGGAAAATGAACTGGCCGCCTGTGTGAGGAACAGGGATGCGGAGGTATGAATACACCGTACTGGTCAGATTACAAGGGGAGCCCCTGGGTAGAGGCCCCATGTCTTTTGGCAATTGAAGTTTCTTCCTTCCACGGTTTAAATAGTTGTTTTCATTCATTTGCTCCATAAATATTGTTTTGAGCACTCACCAGGTGCCAGGTCTTACAAATGATGGGTCCACATGGTCCCAGCGTCGTGGAGTTCATGAGAAGGAAGGCAGGTTTTAAAGAGCTGATTTAATTACAGTCTTGAAAAGTACAAGAAAGGGTTAAGTACAAGGTGCTATTGGCAATCCACTCCAGTACTCTTGCCTGGAAAATCCCATGGAGGAGGAGCCTGATAGGCTACAGTCCATGGGGTCGCATAGAGTTGGACACGACTGAGCGACTTCACTTTCACTTTTACAAGGTGCTATAAAGAGAGTGTTATAGGAGGCCTGAACTTGGAACTCAGAGACCTGGAAGCCATGACTTGAAGAATGAGAGGGTGTAAACCAGGTGGGTGAAATAGAGAGGGACCTCCCAGGCCAGGGCTGGCTAATAAGCATTTAAGATTTTGCTGAGAGATCACCTTTTGAGGTGATCTTTGGAATGTGAATTTTGGAATGGATCTTTGTCCTGAGGGCAGGTGAGAGGGGTGGAAGTTCTAGAAGAATTTTTAAGAGGGGAAAGGATAACATGATCCCAACCTAATAACCATCTGGGGACACCTACTGTGTTATTTTATTTTAAAAATTATTTCTGTTCATTTATTTTTGGCGGCCTGAGCTTGGTCTTCGTTGGTGCCTGCAGGCTTTCTCTGATTGCAGTGAGCCAGGGCTGTCCTCTCTTTGCAGTGTGCCAGCTTCTCATCGTGGTGGCTTCTCTTGTGAAGGACAAACTCCAGAGCATAGGCTGGGAAGCTGTGGCACTCGGGCTCATGCTGCCCCACAGCATGTGGGATTTTCCCAGACCAGGGATCAAACACATGTCCCCTGCATTGGCAGGCTGATTCTTCACCACTGGACCACCAGGGGAGTCCTATGTGTTATTTTTTTACATACATTTTCTCACCAACATCTTACAAAGTCCCTGGAGATGATGTATAATTATAGGTTTAGCTGCTAAAACAAAGAGACCCCAAATAATAGGGGCTTAGTCAAGCTGGAGATGGATTTCTGTTTAGCAGAGAGCCAGCACAGAAGTTCTGCTTCTTAAACTTCTCGGGGGCCCAGGTTCCTTCTGGCTGGCTTCTCTGACATCCCCCACATGAGACTTCAAACCGTGGACCCAAGAGGCTGTTCCAGCTTCCCCCAGTCATATTGTCATTGGTCCAGCCAGCTGGAAAGAGGAAAGCAGAGAAGGGGGCTTTGACCTGCTCTTTTGGGCCACTGCCTGGAAGCAGTTCTTAGCCAGTGCTAGAGATGCTGGGAAAGTGGTCTGTAGCTGGGGCCAGGCTCCCAGCAAAACATTTTGCTCTACAGCCTTGCCAGGGAGAGCAGGTCCTGGGGGACAGCTGCTACCTTTTCATCGCCCTGTGATAGATGAGAGACCAAGGCCACTCTCCCTCCCTGGCACACTGGTTTCCTGACTTGGTCCTGTTCGGCATTCACTAGAGCTTGTTGATGACTACTTGTGTGATGATTTGATTGGGGTCTGGGTCCCCCACAAGAGGACAAGGACCTCGTCTCTCTCAGCCCCCCTGTGTCCCCAGCAGAGCTGGCATGAAAAGCAGACATGCTGATTATTTGGTGAGTGCAGAGAAGACAGGCTCCTGGGAGCTCAGCCAGAGGAGGTCACTCAGAGGTTGGAGGGCTGTGACTTAGGGGCAGGGACAGGGCCCCACCCTGCCAAGTGTCTTTGCTGATCTCATTCAGGTGGTGGAAAACAACTTAGGGGGACAGATCTGGGTGGGCAAGTTTCATTTCTGCCAGGTGGGCAAATTTCATCAGGTCACGGGATCTCAGTGTAAAATGAGGGGGTGACGCCAGTTAGGCAGGCTTCAGGGGTCCACACGAGAAGCTCTGACTTCTCGTAGTACCGCCTGCCTTCAAACCCAGCACCTGAAGGTTGAAGAATTGCCCACAGGACTGGCTGGCCTCAAACTCCCTCCCCAACCCCGCCTGCCACTCCCTGAGTCCAGGAAGTGAGCTCAGACCCACTGCGGCCCCACTGCCAGCCGCCCCCCAGCCCAAGGCTGCCGGCCTGAGCCAGCCCCAGCACCGGTGTGTTCAGAAGGAAATTCTCTGCTTTGGAGCTTATTTACGGAACAGCCCCGACTCCCCCGCCCCCAACCCTAAATTCCTGTTTCAGAACCCACTGAGGGCAGGAGCCAGGCCAGGCCCTCAAGGGGAGAACCAGTGGCATTCCCTGTGCTGGGTGTTTATCTCACACCTTCACGCATCATGCCAGGTGTCTCTGCCAACTGGGTACTTCTCATTGTGCCTCAGGCAGGAGCATGGAGCTGTCTAAGGCACGCTGAGCCCTTGGCTCATGCCAGGAAACAGAGGGTGGTGGCCATAGACATGGGCTCCAGATGAAACAGATCCGGCTTCAAATTCCAGTTATGCTGCGCAACCCCAGACAGACTCAACCCCTCCATTTTCTTGTCTCTAGGCAGGCGGTCCCGTCTTCATCCTGGGCTGGGGGTAGGATGGGGAGACATAATAATGCCCCCCCACCTCCAAGAGCTGCAGGCACCCCAGCCGTTCCTGCCACGGCGACCCCCGATGGCGGGCAATATTCTCGAGAGTCTCTCCTCTTTCCGGTCCAGGTGGAGAAGGAGAACTTTGTGATTCAAGAGCTGAAAAACCACCTGCACCAGGTGCTCAAGTTCTCGGAGAACAGCCTCCTGCGCACCCAGCAGGAGGCGGAGAAGCAGCAGAAGGCGGACTTCCGGGCCTCGCAGGCCAGGGTAGCAGCGGTCCAGCAGGAGATCCTGGTGCTGCAGTCGCAGTTCCACAACCTGGTCATGGAGAACCGGGACACAGAGCAGGCGCTGAGGAAGGTGCCCTGGGGAGGCGGGACGGCGCGGGCAGGGGCGCCACCAGGGCCACTCGATGAGGTGAGGGGTGGAGGGCTGGTGCCTAGTAGGTGCTCAATAAGTATCCTTTCTTCATCTGCCTTCTCCCTCATCTCAGCCAGGACCCAGGCCCCGAGGCATCCCATAGGCACCAGTTTGCTGTGGACTCCCTTTCCACACAAACGGCACCCTTGCTATCACTTGTCCTCACTTTGTTTTCATTTCAANTATAAGTCAATAGCAAGGAGAAGGGAGCATTTTAGGCTAAAGGGGTAGGAGACCAGAGAAATGGTGTCAGGAAGAACAGCCACTTAAGTTTGCCTTATACACAAGGTGTCTGTCAGGCAAGCGCTGTAGAAAAGAGAAAGAGTCAAGGTCCACAAACCAGGGAAACTGTGGTTCAGAGAGGCATAAGCTCTTCCAGCTAGTGCACTGGTGAATGGGTCACATCACTGAAACTTCTGGAAACACAGCGGGCCCAGATGATGAAGAGGATACCGAGCTGGCAAGTTTGGACTTTGTGCCAATGTGGCTGAATGCTAGCACTGTAGATGGGTGCAGCAATCTTTCTACCTCCAATGCATGTCTACACAGCATTGTAATTCAACTATACTTCAATAATATTAATAATAAAAAGAGTGTGCGTGTGGAATGGGAGGCTGGGGTCAAATAGAAGACAAAATCATGGGAGTGGGGACTTAAGTGAGAGGCTGGTGTGAATGAATTACCTATGTGGAGAGTGACATCTCCAAGAATGCTGAGGATTGAGGGTGGAAAGGAAGGCAACAATCCCTGTGCTCCCGTATTCATGAACAAGAGCTGTGGAGCAAGACTGATGATTGACTGCAAGAGTGAAAGGCACTGAGCGGCCCAGATTGATATGTGCTTGTAGAGAATGGGACTGTTGAGAGGAAGGAGAGGAAAAATACTTCAGCAGCATCACTGAAAAGCAAAAAGGTTATGCTATGCTNAAAAAAAAAAAAAGGTAAATCCTAAAAAAAAAACCAAAACAAAACTGTGAAAGCGCAGGGTCAAAACCCAGCAACCTCACATTGGCCTTATTTGGTATCCAGGGGGGTCGAACAATGTATTTTTTAATTCACTTCTGGCATTAAAAAAAAAAAAAAAAAAAGAACCCAGAGGCTATTGCTTAGAAATGCCTTTTCTGGAAAAAAAAGAAATCTCAGCATACAGATAGCTTGGGCCTCCATGTCTTCAAAAGATGGGTAGCAGCGCCCCCTATAGATGCCCATAGATGGCAGAGGCAGGTTGCCCCAGTCCCCACCACTCCCAAATGTCTTCCAGCCCTCACTGCCTCAGGGTCAGTTGCCTCTTTTCATCATATTTGGGCATATTCGCTTCCTTTTTTTATTTTAGTACAATTTGGAGGAAAGAGGTACTTGTGCCAATGTCTGTTAAAACATAGGGGGAGGGGATGAAGGCAAATTAGTTTCAAGTGAAACTGAGGAGCGGAGGGTACTAATTCTGTTAGAGTTCTAGGGAATTTAAACATCCACGTTTAAAATGCTGTGCTTGTGCTGGGAGCGCAGCTTGCTGGCTTCCCTCATGGCCCACCCGACTTGCGTAGGCATCTGTACATGCGCCCCTGGTCCTAGTCACCGTCGGCTCCTCCCACAGTTCCCCAGGAGTGTTTGCACATCTTTTCCCCCAGTGTAGAGGTCTAGAACTCAAGATGTGGCCTCCAGCTGGCCTGTCTGGAATATCCATGCTTCCTGGAGGTGCATCATGGGAAAATGGGGACAAGGAGAGGCCCGAAGTCTGGCCTCCACCCAACCCACTGGGATGCTGCAATTCTGGGTGCAACTCCATCAGGGCAAAGGCTTTGCTGTTCTTCTGAAGGGGCCTGACCTAGGACAGTGCAGAGCAGGGAAAGGTGGGCCCTGACCAGTTAGGGCTCCATCCTGAATGCTCTCCAGATGCCATGTGTAATTTTGTATTTTGACCCGCATTTTTAAAGGTAGGAAATGTACATCAGATATATGTTTATATATCTGATTTCAAAACAACTGTAGCCCATATTCTGAACTCAGGAAGAACCAGCCAACCCACCAATTAGTGGCATTAGCTAGAAGCCCATGATGGGAGGAGGATCAGCTGCCCACTGCCACGGTCGTGATTGCGACATTATTAATTTTGTTACTTAATTCAGGCCTAACACTGGTCTTTACCTTATGGGGAAAAAAGAAATTAACAAAACTCATGGCTTCAGTGAGCTACTGGTATATTTAATACATGAAAATAAATACATGACTACTAAAATTTTTAAATGTCCACTCACATACCACCCAGATCCTCGTGTTCCCCACTGGTCCACATATGGTGCCTGGGAAAATTCCTGAGGCCTCCAGACTCAGCTGGAAACTTATCCTGAGCAGGAGCTTGGCTTGAAGGGAGGGAGGAAGAGCCCTCCAGGTTGGCAATCACACTATTTATTCACACTTGGCGGTGAGACAATGTTGTGGGGGTGATGGAGGAGATGGGGGGCCCCTCCTGGGGGATACCCCCTGGGTTGGCACTGATACGCCATGTGGCCATGACAGGACTGGACACGGGTATGTCAAGGGTTGACCCTCCAATCCGTATCAGTGGGGAAAGCAGGGAGCAACCAGAGGTGGTCAGAGGCGGGGCACTGCCCACCATCGCTCTGTCTGTCCCCCGGAGGGCTCCAACCAATGCCTTGTGGTCTCCCCAGGGCCTGCCCAGCAGTGCCATTCTCTGAAACTCTGCCCCTCGCTGTGACCCCCTGGGCATACCTGCAGAAAGGACCAAGAAACTCATTTCCAAGGGGGCTTTGTTTTCTGGGTAGCCCTACCTTGTCGGGGGGTAGTTGGCACTGAAACGCTGACTGAACGAGCCCTGGGAGTCACCAGGGGGCTCCGGAAGGTCACCCCTGGTGGAGCAGGCCTGGGATCTCGGGGCCCATTCGTGCAGGGACTACTGGCGGGTGGGTGACCTGTGCTGGGGACATCAAGGTTGGTGAGGGAGTGGGAAGACTCCCGCCTCAGAGGGCGTGGAGTGTCTAACCCATCCACGGACAGCCTCCGGGAGCTGGCCACTACCCTGGGCTCTGTCTTTGAGAGGTCAGATGGGTGAATGGCCCGCACTGGAGTCTCCCTGGGGCGGGGAGAATGGCTGCCCCTAGGGGTAGCTGGGGGTGTCCAGAAGAGGGCGTGGAGCTTTGCAGCATCACCTCTTGCCATCCACTTGGCCTCCCAGCCGGCACCCTCCTGTCGGGAGCCAAAGAGAGACTCGTCGCAGTAAGAAGGAGTGTGGCTGATCAGTCTGGGAAGGGAAGAGAAAACAATGAGCTGGGGAAATAAGCCTGGTCAACTTTTCTCACCCACACCCTCACCCCCAGCCAAGCCCCTGTAGCAGTAGATGATTGCCTGTAGATCCCAGAAGCACCCACAGGGAAGCCACAGCCCTCGTGACCACTATTCCCAACTCTCACTATTTTTCCCCTGCAGAGCATCCAGTCCCCCTGCATCCTCCCCACCCCATCCTGGGCACGTGCCCAACTGGCCTAGGCCAGGTCAATTTGCATACCCCATCCTCCTGACCACACTGATTGGCTCAGGACTAACCACATGACCCATTCTGCCCAATGGGAGTCTCCCTTAGAATCTGTGTTAACTACTAGGAGAGAAATGTCTTTCTTCCACTGAGTGCTGAAGAACGGGCAGGGAAGGATATAAGGGCAAAAGAGCTGGTGGCCATCTCACCTGGAATGTGTGTGGGAAAGAACCCCAACAACATTTTGAGCCCCTGTTATATGAGCCCCAAATGCCCTTTGTCTGCTGAGGCCCGTTTAGCTTGTTTGCAAGCCCAATCCTTATGTTATTTGCAACCAATATTAATATAACCTTAGTCTTCAGAGCCTTCACTTTTTCTTTTAACTCACCACTTCACCCTTTTCCTAGTGGCCCTGTCAGCTGAACCCTCTGCAGTCATGTGGCCCTTCTAACTGTATCTGAAATTGCACAGCCAAGCACCTGGCATGTAGAGGGTGCTGTAACCTGGCCACACCACCATGTAGAGGCCCAGGACTCAGCTTGTCACTTGTGTTATCTCATTATTTCTCACAAAACCCACAGGATGGCCATATGATAATCCCATTTTGTAGACAAGAAAACAGAGGCACAGGGAGGATAACAAGGAAGGTACAGATAAGATTCAAATCCAGGCCCCTACTCAAGGGCCCAAGCTCTTGATCACTAAGCCAGACTTAAACGCCTTCAAGGCCTCTCACCTTTAACTAGATTCATTCAGCATTTTTTTTTTTATTACTCTCACAAATATGCACGGCATATCTATGAGGTGTGAGGTCCATGACTTTCAGCCAGAACTAAAAATGCTCTCAATTCCCAAACTTCAAGTCTTTGAAAAGTCAACATTTTGGCCACTTGATTTAGCTATTCAAACCCAGATTTGGTTGATACCTATGTCTGTCTGGTACCAAAGTTTCTGCTTAATAGCATCTCTACCTCTTATGCACCTTCTAACATGACACCCTCTACCTGTCAGCATCCAGCACAAAGTTCCAACCTCCAGGAGAGCATGAGGTTGACTGCTGCCTTCCTGGCACAGACTTCTGTTAATGCAGCCTACAGTGAACTCGGCACTTTCAGCCATGCGGTAGATGTCAGTGCTGCTAATGTCAACCTAAGCTTGCCCTGTGCTCCATGGGACCTGTCAAGTAGACGTGACAATAATGGGGCCTTGCTTTTACCTCTGTTCAATTTTATCTCCTTAAATAGGCGCTATTCCCACTCTCAATTAGTGATGTACCTTTTGGCTCAGAAGAGATCCCAAATAGGACTGGCTAGTTATTAAGGACTGAATTGCCTCCTCCCAAGATTTGTGTTGAATTAAATTAAGGTTAAATGAGGCCATGGGCTTCCCTGGTGACTCAGTGGTAAAGAATCTGCCTGCAATGCAGGAGACCTGGGTTTGATCCCTGGGTCAGGAAGATCCCCTGGAGGAGGGAACAGGAACCCACTCCAGTCTTCTTGCCTGGAGAATTCCACGGACAGAGGAGCCTGGCAGGCTATAGTCCATGGGGTCGCAAAGAGCTGGACAAGATTGAACGACTAACACGCACACAAATGAGGCCACAAAGGTGAGGCTCTAATCCAATAGGATTTGTGTCCTTATAAGGAGAGGAAGAGGCACCAAGAGTGTACACACTCAGAGAAAAGTCCATGTGAGGACCCAGGGAATAGCTGGCCATCTGCAACCCAAGGATAGGCTTCAGGAGAAACCAACCCTGCTGGCATCTTGACCTTGGACTTTAAGCCACCATAACTGTGAAAAAAAATCACACTTATGCTGTTTAAGTCTATAGTATTTTGTTATATATAACAAACCTGATTAACTGATATACTAGTCTTCCATATCTCTGTTCAAGACACTGATGACAGGCAATGAGACAGAGTCCTATGGCCTCCCTCCAGGCTGAAATTCATTGAAATAATCTAAATAATCCCTACAAAAATAACCACTGGCATTAGATCCCATTTTTCTAACTTGTTGGTGAAAATGCAGCAAGAACCATTTTCAAAATGACTTGCTCCAGTTTGGAATCACCATATCTATGTCATTTGATGGATGGACCACACTAATAATCTTATGCAAATTGCTCTGTGATTTTGGATAAATCAAGGGCTTCCCTGGTGGCTCAGAAGGTAAAGAATCCTCCTGCAGTACAGCAGAGCCAGGTTCAATGCCTGGGTTGGAAAGACCCCCTGGAGAAGGAAATGGCAACCCATTCCACTATTCTTGCCTGGAGAATCCCATGGACAGAGGAGCCTGGCAGGCTACACTATATGGGGTAGCAAAGAGTTGGACACAACTGAGCGACTAACACTCTCTCTCTCTGTTGGACAAATCACCTCACCCCTCTGGGCCTCAGAAGTCCAGTCTAATGCCATTACCATTTATTTATTCCTGAGTGTCGGGTAACTGTGCCAACCACTGTACATGTCTCACCCCCTTAAGTCTTCTCAATAACCCCACTGGGTCCCACCTTCCACTGTGAGGAAACGGGCTCAGAGAGGTCAAATTGCTTGCCCAAGGTCACACAGCAGGTGAACGGCAGGGAATCTCCCTATCCTATTACCTGTATTTGTTCTTCTTCCTTGGTGTGAGGGTTGGGGTGCTGCCACTGGAGGAGGTGGACTCACAGCTCTCACTGGCCCCCAAGGCCTGAGACACCCCTGTCCTCACTCCTCTGGTTCTGTTGGCCTTCTTCATCCATGGTGGGTCAAAGTCTGGTGGTGCGGGCTGGGTGCCTGCAGGGCTGCCAAACAAAGTCTCATCCACGTATGATGGCCTAACCTTGACCCGGTAGCCACTCTGGCCACGGTGCTGAACGTGGAGGGTCTGCATCCCGCTGATGGCCATCTCCACTGGGGTCTTCATGCTCCCGTAGTCCTGAGTGACAGCAGGCGTGCTCTGCTTGCCAGGCCCTACATCCAGGGCTCCCTGTGAAAAGGGGTCAGGGTAGCAACCATCTGTCATCAGAAAAGACTGGCAATCGCTTAAGGGCCTGTCCCCAGGGCCAAAAGGTCACATTCTCCCTCACCCAGCCTTCCTCAAAGGGGAACTGCCAATTCCAGGGAACATTTCAGAAACTCGACATTTTTTGAGTTGTTGTAATGAAGGTGTGGGCGTCCCTGGTGGCTCAGATGGTAAAGAATCCACCTGCAATGTGGGAGACCTGGGTTTGATCCCTGGGTTGGGAAGATGCCCTGGAGGAAGACATGGCAACCCACTCCAGTATTCTTGCCTGGAGAATCCCTATGGACAGAGGAGCCTGGCGAGCTACAGTCCATGGATTCGCAGAGTTAGGCACGACTGAGTGAGCACACAGAAATGACAGGGACAGGGGTGCTACAGATGAATATTTAATGAGTAAATATGCATTCCTAGCATACTGGTGTGTGCTCAGTCAATATTTATAGAACACTAGGGGGATGAACAAGAGATTTGGGCCTGTGCCTATTCTGGCACCACACAGAAAATCAACTATGCTGGTGGAGGGTGGGGGAAACAGGGCAGGTTTCTATATCTTGTACATATTTATCGTGCAGAAATAATAACCAGCATTGATAGATCCCAAGCCTACCTCCTGCAAAGAGCTTCACAAGCATTGTCTCATTTCATCCTCTCAACACTCCTGTGAGGCAGCTTCCATTATGTTCATTCTATAGATGACAAAACTGAGGCTTCAAAAGGTGAAGTTACAAGTGTCAGTCACACCTATAAAGCTAAAACAGTGGAAATTGAATTTGAACCTGATTAAGGGTCTAAATCTCCTGTACTTAACCATTCCACTACTACAGTCCTCCAGCTGCCCCACATTCACCGATCCCCAAGTCCACGTCCCGCAGACGTCCGATGTGCCCGCATTATCGAGTTGTTTTCCTACCTGAGCATCTTGGTTCGCTGACGTCGGTCGTTACCTTCACCGTCCCCTGCTCCCAGGCCTGGACTCCTTTGTGGGGCGCTCGGGCACCGGAGGCGCGCGCCGAACATTCGAATAGGCAGCTCTGGATCCCGGGAACCCGCGACTCCGGGAAGTTCCAAGGCCGCCTCCAGGCCCAGCCCCAGACCGGGGCACCGCGCGGAACGACTCAGAGCTGGCAGCCGGGCCCTAGCGACGTGTGTTACGCGCGCGCACACGCGCGTCAAACAGCAACCAGTGAGTGACAGGATGGGGCGGGGCGGCCGGAACCATTTACTCCTCGGGGGTGAGCTAAGGCCCCCGATTCCGGACGCCCCGGAGTTCCCCAAAGCTTCGGAAGGGGGACCTTCCGCGCTAGCGAGGGGAGTGTGTGCGTGCACGTGGATCAAGCCTCCGGAGGCAGCAGAAGGAGCAGGAACGCAGCCGGGGCCGCGTGGAGGCGTCCCCCGTGCCCCCGCCGCGCTGTTGGTATGTCCCTACGGGCCCCGCCCCCTCCATTTCCCGGCGCCGGGGCCCGCATGGCTGCCGGCACGCGCCCGGCGGCCGCACCGCGGTCCAGAGCTACCATGGCCCAGTGGAAGAAGAAGAAGGGGCTCCGGAAGCGCCGGGGTGCAGCGTCCCAGTCCCGCAGCAGCGACTCGGAGGACGGCGAGTTTGAGATCCAGGCAGAAGATGACGCCCGGGCCCAGAAGGTAGGGAGCGCAGGGCTGGGATACATGTCGGAACCCGAGCCCCGGCCCCGCGCGGTGCCCGGCAGTTGCCCCAGCTGGGGAGCGGGCACGGCTGAGGATGGGGAGAGATCGGCTGGCCTGGGGGTCAGGGCAGGACCTCCGGCCTGAGCACGTGTCCCAGGACCCTCCACGCCTGGGGTCTAGACTCCCGAAGCCTCTGTGTTGGGTTACCTGGGGGCCTGCGGGCCTTCCTGGCTGAAGCTTAGTCTAGCGCTTCTCATTGGCTTCTTCCTGGCGATCGGGGGCGGATCCTGGTTTCCATTCGTCCAATGAAAAGTGCGGGTGCTGAACATTGGACTTTTGAGAGTTTGGGGGTTCTTCGGAGGACGAATTAGAAGGCTGCACCTCGTGGCTTTGAGACAGAGACGCCCCCAAACCCCTGGGAAACTAATAATAAGTTAAACTCGCGTCTGTTGATCACGTACTGTGTGCAGGCTCCGTGCTTAAAGCCTTTATAAGCCTTATCATTTAATCCCCGCATCAACCCTGCGAGCTAAGTGCTTATCCTCATTTTCCAGAGAAGGAAACAGAAGCCTGGAGGGGTGAAGGAACTTGACCAAAACCTCATAGCTTGTGAGTGGGAGAGCCAGGATTCAAATCCAGAACTGTATGGTTCCAGACCCTGTGCTATTTCCACTACTGAGTGCTAAGTGTATGCAAATGGTGGCGGGGGGAGGGGAGCAGGTGTGAGCCCCAGTGGAGCAAAAGAGCTGTAGCCTGTGGTTTCTCACAGCCTTGTGCTTAGCGGATGTCTGGCACAGAGAAGACTCCAGGTATAATAGATGAGTGAGTGGGCGTATTAAGGGAGCCCCTCTGCTCCTCAGAAATAGGGACCAGATGGGGACCTTATTCCATCTCAACCGAGCCTCACACAGTAGGTTCTCTATAACTAGGGACCAAGGCACAGCCATGTGTTCAACACCTTGTACTGACTGTGGAGGAGTACACATGGGAGAAATTGCTTAATCTCTGTGTGTGCCTCAACTTCTGCACATGCAGAAAGTAGTTGAGTCTGTGCCTCAAACACTGTGGAAAGGAGGAATGACCAGTGTTCAGACATTCTGCTCTTCAGTAAATATTGCTGGGGCACCAGTGTGTTCAAAGGCACTTTGTTATCATGTGTCTAGAGCAGGGGTAGGTTGGCAAACTTTCCCTGTAAAGGACCACATGGTAAATAGTTTAGGCTTTGCAGGGTTATATAAGGTCCTACAACTGTCTTCTTTGATTTTGCTACAATCTTTTAAGATTTAAAAACCATTCTTATCTCGGGGACTGTACAAGACAGGTGCAGCTCTGACCTAGACGGTTGTGTTGGACCACAGAGGAGCACACAGGAAGGAATATAGACTCTGGAGCCAGGGCTCATATCCCTTACTGGCCGTGTGACTTTGCCAGGTCACTTCACCTCTCTGTGTCAGTTTCCTTCTCTGTAAAAGAGACTAAATAATAATAGCTGCTTGACAGTGTTGTTGTGAGGAGTGAATTNTGGTTTCTACCATTCTATGAATCAGCCATGGTATACATATGTCCCCTCCCTCTGAAACCTCCCTCCCACCTCCTACCCCAAGGCTGTCACAGAGCCCTGGTTTGAGTTCTCTGAGTCATACAGCAAATTCCCACTGGCTATCTATTTTACATATGGTAGTGTATATTCCATGAGTTTTGTTTGTTGTATTTGTGTGTGGTTGTTTGTGCAATATATAATAGTTATCAGTCATAACGTTCAACATGCTATTACCAGAGCTGCTTTATTGCAGCAATTGGCCCTTTTAGTCAAGAGAACAGGTTTCCAAAATTGTTTGAGAACAAGTACAAGACACTGTAAATTCCCCATCTACTTTTATCCCACTGCCCAGATTCTTCATAAACTATAATATATTTATCATCTTTGGTCTTCATAAGCTATAATGTATTTATGGTCTATCAAGTAAGACTCTGTGTTTCATGGTTACCCTTCCCCTTGACCATTCATCTTCCACTTTGTTTCCTTAGTGGCTCCAAATTGCCCCTTGCATAAAGTCCAAAGTATAGCATGGATTCAAGGGCTCTATCATCTGATTTGGGCCCAAGTTTCTAGTCTTACTACCTGTCCTGTTTGCTTCCCCGATGTTTCTGTTAAACTGGGCAGTTGGTTGTTTTCCAAATAGACCTTGTGCTTTTGTGTTTCCATGCTTTTTGCTGGTGTCTGTTTTATTACTTTATTTTATTCTCAATATAAATTTATTTATTTTAATTGGAGGTTAATTACTTTAAAATATTGTATTAATTTTGTCATGTCTATTCTGTTTTAGATGTCCTTCCCAACTGGTATCCTCCCAAATCAGGTCTCTTAAGAGCCTCTTAATCCATTAGGTTTGAGATCAGTGTCACCTATTCCACACAGCTTTCCCTTATTCCCTCNAAAATATTGTATTAATTTTGTCATGTCTATTCTGTTTTAGATGTCCTTCCCAACTGGTATCCTCCCAAATCAGGTCTCTTAAGAGCCTCTTAATCCATTAGGTTTGAGATCAGTGTCACCTATTCCACACAGCTTTCCCTTATTCCCTCCCAACAAGGCTCAAACATTCCTAACTTTCAGAATCACTTACTTAACTTTCTTAAAGCCCTCCCCATGGTCCAATAAATGTGTTCAAATACTGTCTGACCTGTTTAATGCAAAGATCCTTGAAGAAACAGAACCATAAATATTCATATCTACCATAGCATTTTATACTTAGATCCTCATGCTTAAATAAATTAATTTATATAAGAGAAATAACAGCATTTTCTATGAAATGAACACTACCTTTTTTTTTTAACCCTAAGATCACATGATGTAAGAATATGTGAGATTGTCTTATGCCAATTTAGAATGTAAAATTTGTTTCTAGTTGTTGTTCATTGTTGTTCAGTTGCTAAGTCATTCTGACTCTTTGCAACCCCGTGGACTGAAGCACGCCAGGCTCCTCTGTCCTCCACCATGTCCCAGAGTTAGCTCAAGTTCATGTCCGTTAAGTTGGCGATGCTATCTAGTTACTACTGCTGTTCTAAGCTCTTGAAAAATAAACCCCACCTTCATGGAGGGTGAGGATATATGAGCTAGCATTTTAAAGTCTCTGAATATGATGCTCTTTTCATTCTAAAATGCATTTAATTCCCACAGGAGTTGGGCATCCTGCAGTTACGGGAAGGTGCCTTAGGAAGAAGCATGAGGTCTCCACTGTGCTGCTTAACTATACTAGCTTTTCATACTTATATCTCCCTGATACTTGGTAAGGACTGCATTACATTTTACATCATTGAAAGTTGATTATCTTTCATCTGAGTAAGTAAAATTTTAGGAAAATCAGTAAGAGATAGGAGTCTCTATTTACTTTTTTTTCAGAAAGATGGAAAATAGTGACTTTGTCATAGTGACATTTAGCAGAAGGGGTAGAGGGTTTCTTTCATTGAATTTTTAAAAATCTGTTCTTGGCTAAAAAAAAATTCTATAAGACTTGCTTAAGGTGATCTATTTTTAGCATATTACATTTCTTTTTTAGCAGAAAGTTAAATTTTTTGTTAAAAATAGTTCATATTGGTNTTCTCATTGGCTTCTTCCTGGCGATCGGGGGCGGATCCTGGTTTCCATTCGTCCAATGAAAAGTGCGGGTGCTGAACATTGGACTTTTGAGAGTTTGGGGGTTCTTCGGAGGACGAATTAGAAGGCTGCACCTCGTGGCTTTGAGACAGAGACGCCCCCAAACCCCTGGGAAACTAATAATAAGTTAAACTCGCGTCTGTTGATCACGTACTGTGTGCAGGCTCCGTGCTTAAAGCCTTTATAAGCCTTATCATTTAATCCCCGCATCAACCCTGCGAGCTAAGTGCTTATCCTCATTTTCCAGAGAAGGAAACAGAAGCCTGGAGGGGTGAAGGAACTTGACCAAAACCTCATAGCTTGTGAGTGGGAGAGCCAGGATTCANATAAGCCTTATCATTTAATCCCCGCATCAACCCTGCGAGCTAAGTGCTTATCCTCATTTTCCAGAGAAGGAAACAGAAGCCTGGAGGGGTGAAGGAACTTGACCAAAACCTCATAGCTTGTGAGTGGGAGAGCCAGGATTCAAATCCAGAACTGTATGGTTCCAGACCCTGTGCTATTTCCACTACTGAGTGCTAAGTGTATGCAAATGGTGGCGGGGGGAGGGGAGCAGGTGTGAGCCCCAGTGGAGCAAAAGAGCTGTAGCCTGTGGTTTCTCACAGCCTTGTGCTTAGCGGATGTCTGGCACAGAGAAGACTCCGGGTATAATAGATGAGTGAGTGGGCGTATTAAGGGAGCCCCTCTGCTCCTCAGAAATAGGGACCAGATGGGGACCTTATTCCATCTCAACCGAGCCTCACACAGTAGGTTCTCTATAACTAGGGACCAAGGCACAGCCATGTGTTCAACACCTTGTACTGACTGTGGAGGAGTACACATGGGAGAAATTGCTTAATCTCTGTGTGTGCCTCAACTTCTGCACATGCAGAAAGTAGTTGAGTCTGTGCCTCAAACACTGTGGAAAGGAGGAATGACCAGTGTTCAGACATTCTGCTCTTCAGTAAATATTGCTGGGGCACCAGTGTGTTCAAAGGCACTTTGTTATCATGTGTCTAGAGCAGGGGTAGGTTGGCAAACTTTCCCTGTAAAGGACCACATGGTAAATAGTTTAGGCTTTGCAGGGTTATATAAGGTCCTACAACTGTCTTCTTTGATTTTGCTACAATCTTTTAAGATTTAAAAACCATTCTTATCTCGGGGACTGTACAAGACAGGTGCAGCTCTGACCTAGACGGTTGTGTTGGACCACAGAGGAGCACACAGGAAGGAATATAGACTCTGGAGCCAGGGCTCATATCCCTTACTGGCCGTGTGACTTTGCCAGGTCACTTCACCTCTCTGTGTCAGTTTCCTTCTCTGTAAAAGAGACTAAATAATAATAGCTGCTTGACAGTGTTGTTGTGAGGAGTGAATTAATTTATTTGAACGCTCAGCACAGCACCTGGCTTATAGTAAGTGCCATATAAGTTTTAGCCATTATTATGAATTAGCATTTTTATAAATGTTATTTCTGAGCGGAAGAAGACAGTGCCGTAGTCCAAGAAGGCTCCCCAGAGGAGGTGTCTGGGTATGATTTAATTGTGCTAGAACAAGTGGGTGGCAGAGAGAGGAAGCCAGGAATGAGAGAGACCAGATCTGGGGAGGGGTGATGAATCAGAAAGGGGCTGAGGGAGACGGGTGCAGGACAGACTGGAAAAGTCTGGTACCTCATTCATAACAGATGTTTCGATTGGCTTCCCAAAGTTTTGAGGGCTCTGAATAACTGGTCTGGATGATGATGATGATGATGCCACCATCTGGGCACTGTCCTAAGATTTACACATACCCATTTGGTCTTCCCAACACCCTATAAGGCATATGCTCTTTTCATCCCCATTTTCATGATTGGGGAACACAGGCTCTGGGTGAGGAAATCCCTGGCCTGAGGTCTCACAGCTGCAAGTGACAGAGCTGAGACTGAAACACAGGCAGCCTATCTGCAAAGCCTCCTCTCAGACCCGCTGCCCTGTCTTCGTCCAGTCAAAGGAGAGCCCTTTAGCAGAGAAGTCATGTGATCTCACAGGAGCATCAACACCTTGAATGAGGGCAAGTTGGAGGGGCCTGGCAGCAGGATAGCCCCGTTGCCTGCCCCCAGTGGTTTGACTGTACCTGGAGTGATGCTGCCTCTCTGTTGCTCCCTCCCAGCTGGGACCTGGTAGACCCCTACCCACTTTCCCCACCTCGGAATGTACCTCAGACGTGGAGCCAGACACGCGGGAGATGGTGCGAGCCCAGAACAAGAAGAAGAAGAAATCGGGAGGCTTCCAGTCCATGGGTGGGTGAGCCAGGCATCTGGGAACTTGGGTGGGGGAAGCCACAGGGGGTCATCATGGCCTCCATGATCTGTTCCAGACTCTGCACTGTGGTAGGCTTGGGTGGATGGAGGCAACAGATAATCTCCAAGCTAGTCACGGCCTTCTTATGCGGGCAGTGGGCCTGACAGAATGAGAGAACAGTTAGGGCAAGACTTTGGGTGATGCTGTTGCAGGAACAGGCAAAGATATCTGGGGGTTGAATGGTAATTAGACATGTGTAAAAGCCAAAAAACACTGTAGGCTAAGTTAAAGTAAATGCTATATTGGAATGTATTTGCAACTGTGGGACAAAGAGCTAATAACCTTAATATATAAAGAGCTTTTATAAATCAATAAGAAAAAGACAATCACCCAGATAAAGAACTGGGCAAAGAAACAAGTCATCTCCTCCTATCCCTAAATATTTCCCACCTGCCTCCAAGAGATGCAGGACCTCCTCTGCCTAAAACAAACCCAGTTCCTCAGTGTCATCCCAGGCCCCATCAATGTTCAGACCCCCATTGTCTCACGGCATTATGTATGTACATACATATGTATTAGTTGCTTAGTCATGTCTGACTCTGTGATCCCATGGACTGTAACCCACCAGGCTCCTCTGTCCATGGGAATACTAATTCGTGAGAATACTGGAGTAGTAGCCATGCCCTCCTCCAGGGGATCTTCCAGACTTAGGGATTAAACCCAGATCTCCTTCATTGCAGGCAGATTCTTTACTGTCTGAGCCACCAGGGAAGCCCACGGCATTGAGTGTTCATGTCAGAATCCAAATGCAGTTCATACCCCACAGTCAGTAAACTCGTCTTCTGTCTCTCTTAGTCCGTTGGCTTTGTTCTATTGCTTTTTTTCTTGCTGTTTGTTTGTTTTTGAGTCAGTCATTTGTCCCGTGTAGTTTTCAGCCATGTGTCATAGGGCCTTCTCCAGCACCCTGGCCATTCCTGTGTCTTTCCCAGGCCTGAGCTACCCAGTCTTCAAAGGCATCATGAAGAAGGGCTACAAGGTGCCGACACCCATCCAGAGGAAGGTACGGGGCAGGGACGCTGTTGCGGGTCAGAAGGAGGGGATGCCAACCCGACCGGTCCATCTGGCCTCTTAACATTCCACCCATCACACCTGTTGTCCCCTCTTACTCTGGCCGAAGCCCCACAAGCTTGCCCATTCACAAGCGGAGAAAAGTCGGGCCCAGCAGGGCAGATGCTCGACTCGGGGCCTCTTTGCCACTTACGCTGCTCCCTGCTCAGTCCCTGCCCCGACAGCTCACAGACACCCCATCATCACCCACTGTCATCTCATGATAGTTGTCCTCAGACATAGCCGAGAGGGAGACAGCGTTTCTCTGGGGTCCCGAGGAAGAGGACCAGACGGGGAGGCAGAGCCTGGCTTAACCGGAAGAGAGGTGTCCCGAAGGTCGAAAGGGTTAGGTCCGCTCATCCCTGGACCTGTGCACACAGGCTTTAGCGAGAGTGGGAGCAGGGCTGGGAGACAGGCCCCGCCCCTTCCGCTGAGACGCCCCAGTTCTCCACTCGAACTTGGCGCTGTGGATCACGTGGGCCGTGGGTGCAGGAACTGATCCCTCTGCTGCCCCGCTCGTTCCCCTTCAGACCATCCCGATGATCCTGGACGGCAAGGACGTGGTGGCCATGGCCCGGACTGGCAGCGGCAAGACCGCCTGCTTCCTCATCCCCATGTTCGAGCGGCTTAAGACTCACAGCGCCCAGACTGGGGCCCGTGCCCTCATCCTCTCGCCCACCCGAGAGCTGGCCCTGCAGACCATGAAGTTCACCAAGGAGGTATGTCCGGGCGGAGGGACAAAGTGGCCTGACTGAGCTGGGACCAGTCAGCGAGGCCTCAGTGGGTGGGGTCAGCTCCCATCCTTACTCACGCTCAGTTGCTCAGTTGTATCCGACTCTTCGCGACCCCATGAACTATAACCCGCCAGGCTCCTCTGTCCATGGAATGTCCCAGGCAAAAACACTGAAACGGATAGCCATCTCCTTTTCCAGGGTATCTTCCCCAACCTGGGATCAAACCCTCGTCTCCTGCACTGGCAGGGGATTCTTTACCACCAAGCCACCAGGGAAGCCTCAGCCCCCATCACCAGCTCTCAGTCTCTCTCTCTCTCTCTCTCCGCAGCTTGGCAAGTTCACTGGCCTCAAGACGGCCCTGATCCTGGGTGGGGACAAGTAAGAGCCCCCTCGGTGCCCTGCATGGTGGCCCCCAAAGCAAGCCTGCCTGGGCCTCCCCATCAGATGGACAGCGCCCGTGCTGCTTGATAATCACAACAACGTCTCCGCACATTCCTGAAATACCAGCAAGGGGAAACATGCAGTAAAATACCGAAAGAAATTTCCCACACGACTCAGACACAGGTGCTGGTGTTCCTAAAGGAGAGCTGGAAGCACCAGGGTCACCCAAACGGGTTGCTTAGTTGTATATGTTTTAATATGCTTGATTTGGGGCTGTTTCAGGTGGAATGCACACAAGTTTTTGGTAGCTTAAATTTACAAAACACTATATTTTTCCTGATGTGTTTATACCGTCCTTTTGAGATAACAGGCACCACACCTGTTTTACAGATGAGCCAGCTGAGGAAGTGATAGGCCCAGAGAGCCGCACGGTGGTCTGGAAGTAGAGCTAAGATTAGAGTCCCTGCCCCTGTCCCATGTTTTCTCCCTCAAAGGGCGGCCCCTTCTTTATTCTCAGGATGTCACTGTCACCAGTCACTCTTGATTCTCACTGAGAGAATTTGTTTTTCAGTGCTCTTTTGCCTACATTATAATTTATTATCTCTATTGCTGTGGTTGTCAGAAATACCTCCATAAGCTGGACCTGGCCCAGAATTCTGCCTCCAGGCTCCTACAGGTGTCCTGAGGTGTTTTCAGAGGAGAACTAAATTAGGGATGTATGCTTAAACAGTTTGAGAACAAGGACATAGAGATCCAGGAAACCTGCTTCCAGGTGGAGCTGGGAGTTCCAGGGTTAGTTGTTAGGTGGTGCTGTGTTTTCTTTCGATCTGAACTGAGTGAATGAGATGGGTTCTACGGTTGAGTCCTTCTCGTTGGAGAACTTTGTTATCAGTCCTTTTGTATGTTTGAACTTATAGCCCTTGTCCCGATAGTGGTTTTGGCTAGCGTCTCAGCAATAGCTTTCCCCCAGTTCCAAGCCCAGGATCAAGGTGTGGGACTCATCTAGGCATTTGGAGATGGGAAGGGAGAGAGACAAAAGAAACCTATTCAATCAAGCTGACAGACACCCCCTCTTCTTCCTAGGATGGAAGACCAATTTGCAGCCTTGCATGAAAATCCCGACATGTGAGTTTGTGGGTCGGGGATGAGGCTCTGGGGTCCCTTCCTCGACGGCCAGGGCTTGGGGAGTGAGAGGAGGGCTATGCTGGTGACTCTGGACCCGAGTGACTTGGCCGGCNTGGAAGACCAATTTGCAGCCTTGCATGAAAATCCCGACATGTGAGTTTGTGGGTCGGGGATGAGGCTCTGGGGTCCCTTCCTCGACGGCCAGGGCTTGGGGAGTGAGAGGAGGGCTATGCTGGTGACTCTGGACCCGAGTGACTTGGCCGGCACAACTACTTCCAGAATCATTGCTACCCCTGGTCGCTTGGTGCATGTGGCTGTGGAGATGAACCTGAAGCTGCAGAGTGTGGAGTACGTGGTATTTGATGAGGCCGACAGGTAAGGCTGCAGGAGCATTCCCGGGTACTTGTGTCAGGGTTGGCCAGGAGGGAGGGCTCTGCCAGGAGAGACCTACGCAGCCCAGATTGAAGCAGTGTTTCTCCAAAGTGGGCCACAGCCTGCAGGTCATGTGAGAGCTGATGGGGCTCCCTGAACCAAAAGTTCTCCTTTTGTGTTAGGAATATTGAAAAGAATAGTAAAACAACAAACACATGATTTCAAAGAGATAAAAAGTAGTACAAGGCTGAGCACAGACTGGAGCCAGACAGGGGTGGGAGCTGATCCCAGCTCTGTGAACTTGGGTGAATCCCTGAGGGTCCGTGGGCCTTAGTGGCCTGCCTCAGCTACAAAGTGGGGATAAAATAGCACGCACAGGGGAAGTTTTATTCATATAGAACCGTGCCTGACCCCGAGTGAGGGCTGGTATCGTTTATTTGAAAAAGGACCTCCCTGGTGGTCCAGTGGTTAAGACTCTGCACTCCCAATTCAGGGAGCATGGGTTTGGTCCCTGGTCAGGGAACCAAGATCCTGGATGCCGCACAGCGCAGCCGATACAAAACAAAGCCCAGCGTACCGAGGTCACGACTGCTTAGGATAAGTTTGTCAAATAGAGAAAAAGTGACCTGGGTTACAGAAGCATCTGTCCAGGTAACAGCGACGAGGGCAGGATGGCAGGTTTGTAACTCACTGGAATGGAAGCCCCTCTCCTGACCCTGCCCTGCCCTCTGCCCTCCCAGGCTCTTTGAAATGGGCTTCGCAGAGCAGCTTCAGGAAATCATCGGCCGCCTCCCCGGGGGCCACCAGACTGTCCTGTTCTCTGCCACACTGCCCAAGCTGCTGGTGGAGTTCGCCCGAGCTGGTGAGGGGGCCGCAGGAGCGGGGCTGGGGGCTATGAAACTCATCAGTGCCTGCAGGGTGGTGGGGGTGGGCAGGCTTGACTCTCAGCAACTCACCGCCCATCCTCCTCCGTTGCCCACCTCAGGCCTGACGGAGCCCGTGCTCATCCGGTTAGACGTGGACTCTAAACTCAACGAGCAGCTCANTGATGCTGAAGCTGTAACACCAATAATTTGACCACCTGATGTGAAGAACTGACTCAATAGAAAAGATCCTGATGCTGGGAAAGATTGAAGGCGGGAGGAGAAGGGTATGACAGAGGATGAGATAGTTGGATGGAAGCACTGACTCGAAGGACATGAGTTTGGGTAAGCTTCTGGAGTTGGTGATGGACAAGTCCAGCCTGCTGCAGTCCCTGGGGTTGCGAAGAGTAGGACATGACTGAGCCTCTGAACTAAACTGAATTAACACACACTAAGCTTTCATGTAAAGTTAACTAGGACTGTGTCTTTATCACCATGCATGTCTCTTGTCAAATAAACCCTCCTTTCTGGAGACTTTATCATGCTAGCTCCACCAACAAGAGTCTACTTTCTCTGATTCTTTCCCTACTTACAATTTGTGTAACATAATCAACATCTTAGAAAAATATTGGCCAGTTTGCCAGCTGTATTGTTGCCCAAGTATTATTTCCATCTATGTGAATGTCCCCATTGACTTGTTAACTCTTGCAGATGTCTTCATGTATATGTTTTGTTCTTTAAAATTTTACCACGAGTTTCCAATTCATCAGCTTAGTAGCTCATTTATTCCTGATATAATATAGCTATATAGAGCACAATACATCAATAGCACATAAGGAGACACTGAACTCATACTTTTCATTAAGAGATCCCCAGTGAAATTCCACACTGAGAATGTCATAAACCCTCTTGTCTACTCACTGCTTTGCCCGAAGGCACAATATGGGTGGTATCTGATAGAAGAATTGGCAAAAATGTACTGAAGATTTGGTTGACCAAATCAGGCTCGTCTGTCAAGAAAAGATGCAGCAGGCTGAAATGTGTGTTGCATGAGAGTTGATGGAGAAATGTGGGAGAGAGAAGAGTTGATTTAAAATATTTAAGTGCAAAGAAGAGAAGTGAAAAGCAAAGGAGAAAAGGAAAGATATAAGCATCTGAATGCAGAGTTCCAAANTTTGGGGTGCAAGGGAGCCTCCACCTGGGTCTCCAGCCTCGTCTCCCCGTTGGCGGCTGCGTACTGTACCCTTGAGTCCGTTGCTTTGGGAGGGCTGGCCCCGCGCATCCCTTGAGCTTGAGGCATCTCAGAACCCCCAAAGGGAATTTCTCGTGTGCTACATGACCAGCAGTGTGAATCAGACCACCACAAACAAAATCTTCCAAACACAGTGACATGTTGTTTTTGCAAGATGCAGAAACAAGCCAAAGTGTCATGTTCTCCATGGATTTACTTAACACAAAAATAGAATCACACTGGATGTTTCTTTTTTAAACAAACTTATTTTTATTTGCTTACTTATTTGGCTGCACTGGGTCTTGGTTGTGGCATGTGGGATCATGAGTTGTGGTTCGTGAACTCTGAGCCGTGGTGCGTGGGATCTGGTTCCCTGGCCAGGGGTTGAACCCAGGCCCCCTGTGTTGGGAGTGCAGAGTCTTAGCCACTCTGTAGCCACTCTTAGCCACTACCTGTAACCTTACCTCTGTGTACAGCATGCATGCTTTCCATTCATCATTTAAACACCATTCTGTGACCGGTCGGCAAACTATTTCTGTAAAGGTCCAGATGGTAAATATTTCAGGCTCGGGAGCTATGTAGTCTGTCACAGATCTCAGCCCTGGTAGCCTGAAAGCAGTCTCAGACAATATGTAAATGAGGGAACACAGCTGTGTGCTGATAAAACTTGACACAGACTGGGGCTGGATTTGGCCACAGACCGCAGTGTGCAGCGCCTTTCCTCAGCTGTGTAGTATGCACCCCAGGTGGTCATCAGCTAATTAACTGACCCTCTGTCCTTACGTCTTTTAAGTGATTTCTGGTTTGCTGCTCTTCCGACAGAGGGAATAGGGGTCCCTGCAGTTGAATCTTTGCACCCTGGGTTATTTCTCTGGAAAGAATCACCCATAGTGGGAATGCTTGAAGACCTTTGATACCGATGAAAAGTAGTGTCTTGCGTCTATCTTTGTTTTAAATTTTATTTATTTGGCTGCTTCGGGTCTCAGTTGGAAACCCAGGGTCTTCACAGCATCACGCAGGATCTTTTGTTGCGGCTCACGGGCTTAGTTAGTTACTTTGTGGCATGTGGGATTTTAGTTCCCCGACCAGGGATCGCACCCATGTCATCTGCATCTCAAGATGGATTCTTAACCATTGGACCGTCAGGACAGTTTCTCTTGCATCTTTTCCTGCTGACCTCCCAGAGCACCGTGTGGGCTCACAACCTCTCGGGCAGGTAGCCCCAGTGACTCTCACTGCCCTGCCCCCTTCTTAGGTGGGACACTGCTCAGGAAGGTGGGGCCATGGCGTGGCTCCACCCTTGGGGTGGGCTCTGGGGTCCTTTGCCTGTGTCCCCGTCTGACCACCTTCCCCTGCAGGTCGCGTGGCCCGGGCCGGCCGAAGTGGCACAGCCTACTCCTTGGTGGCCCCCGACGAGGTCCCCTACCTGCTGGACCTACACCTGTTCCTGGGCCGTGCTCTGACCCTTGCCCGTCCCCCTGAGGAGCCTTCAGGTGAGTAGAAGCTGAGCAGGACTGGGTCCCCCTGGAGTTCATGATGTGCACAGGGGGTGGAGGTGGGCCACGCTGTCCTGGCTTGGGATTTGACCCCAGGGGAAGATGTCTGTATTTGAAAGGCAGATAAAGAGCCAGATAAGGGCTTCCCTGGTGGCTCAGGCAGTGAAGAATCTGCCTCCATTGCAGGAGACCTGGGTTCCATCCCTGGGTCAAGAAGATTCCCTGGAGAAAGGAATGGCAATCCACTCCAGTAGTCTTGCTTGGAGAATCCCATGGACAGAGGAGCCTGGTGGGCTACAGACCATGGGGTCGCAAAGAGTCAGACACAACTGAGCAACTAACACTTTCATTTGAAGAGTCAGATAGCAAACATCTTGGGCCCTGCAGATGACCTGATGCCCAGCAGCTCCTCGTCTGTGCCCTTGTAGTGTGAAATTAGCCACAGACAATACAGACGTGGGTAGAGGCGGGTGTGATCCATAAACCTGTATCTATAAAAACAGGTGGAGCCACTCGATAAGTGGTTTCCCTTGTGGGGCTGATTTTAGTGACNCAGCAGCTCCTCGTCTGTGCCCTTGTAGTGTGAAATTAGCCACAGACAATACAGACGTGGGTAGAGGCGGGTGTGATCCATAAACCTGTATCTATAAAAACAGGTGGAGCCACTCGATAAGTGGTTTCCCTTGTGGGGCTGATTTTAGTGACTCAGGACCCAGAGCGGGGCTGGGGAGGGGCCGCGGGCACAGGACAGCCTCTGACTGGGGCTCCTGGCAGTGGCAGGCATGGAAGGCGGGGACGGCGTCCTGGGCCGGGTGCCGCAGGGCGTGGTGGACGACGAGGACTGTGGCCTGCGGACCAGCCTGGAGGCGTCGCTGGAGCTGCGGAGCCTGAGCCGCGTGGCTGACAATGCCCAGCAGCAGTATGTACGCTCACGGCCGGCGCCCTCGCCCGAGTCCATCAAGAGGGCCAAGGAGCTGGACCTCGCCGGGCTGGGCCTGCATCCCCTCTTCAGTGAGTCCCTGTCTCGGGCGGGGGTGGGGTGGAGACGGTGGACCCCGCAGAACCTGCTGGACCTCACGCCTCTCTCCCTCCCTCCCGCCAGGCTCGCGCTTCCAGCAGGAGGAGCTGCAGCAGCTCAGGCTAGTGGACAGCATCAGGAACTACCGCTCCCGGGCGGTGAGTGCAGGGCCCGGGGCTGGCTGAGCGCCTGACCCCCCAGGGGGCCCCGAGCAGGGAATCCTCTCGATCCGCAGCTCTAGCTGTGTCAGCATCCCCAGAGCCAAGGTTCTGCGTGTTCTGGAGCCATCCCCGCTGGAGCACAGCACCTTTCCCAGGCCTTCCATACAGATGGGTGGACTGGGGCTCGTAGAGGGCAGTGACACGTCCTAGGCCTGTTAGAGGAGCAGGCTTTCAATAGCTCTTATCTTCTGACTCCCACTGAGACGCCTCCCGTGTCTTTTGTCTGTGGGAGATGCCCACAAAAGCAGGAGAGGCCTGCCAGCTGGCACCAGGGGGAAAGGAGCTGGAGACCCGCATGGTTAAAAGCACTGGTTTGGGTCCAGTGAACTTAGGTTGAAATCCCAGATCTAGTGTGTCCCAGCTGTGTGACCTTAGGCCTGTTACTCGCCTTCTCTGGGCCTCCCTCCGTAGTTGTGAAAAGCCAGGAATGAGTGGAAGGGAAGTGGGAGGAATACCAGAGAGAACACACCGAGCGGGGAGGCTGGAATTGGGGAGGAAGCGGCCAGTGGGTGAAGGCCTTGGATGTCCCCCCGCTACAGACCATCTTTGAGATCAACGCCTCCAGCCGCGACCTGAGCAGCCAGGTGATGCGCGCCAAGCGGGAGAAGGACCGCAAAGCCATCGCCAGCTTCCAGCGGGGACGGCAGGAGCGCCAGGAGGGCCCGGCGGGCCCAGCCCCGAGCCTCCCAGCACCACAGGAGGAGCAGCCTGAGAAGGAGGAGGTGGCGGGAGAGAGTGTAGAGGTGCAGGCCCCACCCTGGGGACCCTGGAGTCTGGCCTGGGGTGGAGGAAAGGAGGGTCAAGTCCCAGCAGCCCGTGGGGCTGACCTCAGGGCTTTGAGCCATTGCTAGGGGTGGAGGCAGTGAGTTCAGTCCCACCTCTGACATTGGGGGAAACCAGTGACCCAGCCCCAACCTTCCTGTCTACGGGATGGGGTTGTGGTCTCGTCCGCCATCCCTTGCCTGAAGCCCAGGGGGCCAGGTGTGTTTTAGGACTCAGTGTCTTTACGGTGGGTCCCCTGTGGATGACCTCACACCCTCAGCAGGGTCTGGGGTGTCACCACCGTGAAATCCTTCAGTTTCTACGGTGCACTGCACTGGTCCCCACGCCGAGGGGACAGACACAGCCTCTTGTCGGCTCAGGTCGGCTGTTGCTGCCAAGTGAATCTCAGGAAAGTTCATTTCTGGAATCTGGTAGACAAGGGCACTGCAGCCACGTGACTGCAGTACCCGGTCCACTGGGCAGACTGAAGATGGCACGTGGAGCATCCCCACAGGCCCAGGTGGCCGTGTCGTTGTCATCATCGCCTGTCTCAGCCTGGGGTCTGGGCAGGTGGGAGGGGGCTGAGTTGGCAGCAGTGCAGGCTTGACTCAGGCAGGGTCAGGCACTAGGCCTTCGTGGCCAGAGGCAAGGCTGCGGAACCAGGGTGTCCCATTCACCTGGTGGGTAAGGCCTCGGGCCTGCTTTTCTAGTGCTTGATTTGGAGAGAGGGTCCAATAGGCAAAAAATACACTTGAAGACCCCTGGACTAGTCCACGTCATAGAGAGCAAGGCCACCCAGAGAGGGATGGGGCTTTGGCTTGGTCATGTGACTAGGGGCCTGAGATGGGCCTGGCACGTGGTGGGGCTCACCCTGGTCAGCATCCTACCTGCCCCCACCCTACCAGTCCTGCCTCTGCTGGTCCTCGGGTCCTGATGAGGACACGGAGGTCCCGGAAGCTCCTGGCCCTAGACCCCAGCTGGACTGGCAGATGGGGAGGCCAGTTTGCTCCCTGGGGGCTGCAGGTGACGCTGGGCCTGTGTCCACCAGGACGTCTTCACGGAAGTTGTCGGCCGGAAGCGGCAGCAGCCAGGACCCCACCAGGGAGCCAAGAGGCGGAGGGAGGAGGCCCGGCAGCGGGACCAGGCGTTCTACATCCCCTACCGGCCCAAGGACTTTGACAGCGAGCGGGGGTGAGTGGCTGCTGGTCCTGGCGGGGGTGGAATGGGGTGGCCGTTTGGGCCCCCCTCCCACCCTCAGGGTGTCTCTCCACCCTCCCTCTTCAGCCTGAGCGTCGGCGGGGACGGGGGCGCCTTCGAGCAGCAGGTGGCTGGTGCAGTGCTGGACCTGATGGGAGACGAAGCCCAGAGCCTGACCAGGGGCCGGCAGCAGCTCAAGTGGTGAGTAAGCCAACCGGCACACCCCTCCGGTGCCCGCCTGCCCTCCACTTGGTCCCCACAACAGGCGTGTGACCTGCTGACTGTCCCCCAGAGCAGGAATTATGTCACCTCCCGCCCCTCACTGGATCCTGCGGAGCACAGATCATGACCCCACCCCCCAATCCCCATGGGGTCATGCCCTACAGGGGTCTTGACCTCATCTGCCCTTCTGGGGGGCTAGTCTTTCTAGACAGAGGCTCCTGACCCAGTTTGCCCATTTGAACTCTGGTTCTGGAGAGGTTAGACTCAGACTCTGGTTCTGACTCAGTCCGGGGTCACAGAGTCAGGAAGTGTTAAAGTGAGGAGTCGGGAACCCCCCAGGGGGCCCACGCCCCTGACCCAGACTCCCAGCTTGGACTAATCCCCAAACACGCCCACACTGTTTTTGGAGGCCTGGGATGCCAGGGAATGGTGAGGAAGGGCAAGGAACGGGCCTTAACGGAGCACCTGTTGCATGCCAGACGCGGGCATGCCGCTTTCCTTGAATCCTCCCAACAACCGGATGAGGGGTCAGAGGGACACAGGCCTGAAGGGGAAGCGGGCCGCCTCCCTCTGCAGCACACCTCCCAACTGCTCCCACAGGGACCGGAAGAAGAAGCGGTTTGTGGGACAGTCAGGACAAGAGGACAAGAAAAAGATCAAGACCGAGAGTGGCCGCTACATCAGCAGCTCCTACAAGCGGGACCTGTATCTNGGATTGGGGGCAGGAGGAGAAGGGGATGACCGAGGATGAGATGGCTGGATGGCATCATGGACTCAATGAACGTGAGTCTGAGTGAACTCCGGGAGATGGTGATGAACAGGGAGGCCTGACGTGCTGTGACTCATGGGGTCGCAAAGAGTCGGACACGACTGAGCGACTGAACTGAACTGAATGTTCTATAACTATATATGAACAACATTAAAAGCAATGAGGAAACCTAACATATATTTACAAATTGGCCTCCCTTTCAGGGGGATAGTACAACAACAAAAAAGTGAAGTTTTTGGCACATATCACCCAATACTAAATCATCTATGGTGTATAATATCAACATAGGTTTTAATGAATTTTCAATCTGGCTGCATAAAGACAAATATTCCAATAAATAGTATAATTCTGAAACTTTTTACTTAAGGGCTCTTTCTTTCCCCATCTTTCCGCCATCTCTACCTTTCTGTAGAATTTTGTTTAGTTGCTTAGTCATGTCCGACACTTTGTGACCCCATGGACAGCAGGCTTCCCTGTCTTTCACCATCTCCTGGAGCTTGCTTAAACTCAAGTCCATTGAGTCAGTGATGCCATCCAACCATCTCGTCCTCTGTCATTTCCTTCTCCTCCTGCCTTCAATCTTTCCCAGCCTCAGGGTCTTTTTTAGTAAGTCGGCTTTTTGCATCAGGTGGCCAAAGTATTGGAGCTTCAGTTTCAGCATGAGTCCTTCCCTTGAATATTCAGGATTAATTTCCTTTAGGATCAACTGGTTTGATCTCCTTGTAGTCCAAGGGACTCGCAAGGGTCTTCTCCAGCACCACAGTTCAAAAGCACCAATTCTTTCATGTTAGCCTTCTTTATAGTCCAACTCTCACATCCTTACATGACTCCTGGAAAAACCATAGCTTTGACTATATGGACCTTTGTTGGCATGACTTTGTCAGCAATGTAATTTTTCTGCTTTTTAATACAGTGTCTGGGTTTGTCATAGCTTTTCTTCCAATGAGCAGGCATCTTTTAATTTCATGGCTGCAGTGATTTTGAAGCCAAGGAAAATACAGTCTCTCACTGTTTCCATTGTTTTCCCATCTATTTGCCATGAAGTCATGGCACTGTATGCTGTGATCTTCTCTTTTTGAATGTTGAGTTTTAAGCCAGCTTTTTTACTCTCCTCTTTCACCTTCATAATGTAGATTTTAAGAACATACATTCAGCCAGATTGAGTTCAGAGTTTGCTCACATATAGCTGATGACTTTATAAAATTATTTAACTTTTCTGTGTCTCATTTAAAATAACTGTAATGATATTACTTACCTTGCAAGGTAGATGCAAGAATTAAATGACATTATACATAAATCTCTCAGAACACTTAACTTTTAAGAGTCTAATTAATATATATGTGTACACTTTACAAGTGGACTATCATATCTTGAGAAAACAATAAATTGTTATGGAAGCTTGTTGAGTACCTATATGCTGTCCAGGTGTCGATGCCTAGTAGTAAGTTTAAAGCTTCAGCTGTAGTTCAGGAAGACGTCTAGCCAGCCTTGTGGTTTATATTTATCAGATTTATCTTTACTCACATAGGCAGAAATTTCACATATATAAACATTGCGTGAGGAGAGAAGAGGGTGGAAGAACAGGACTTTCTTTTGACACCTAGTCTTAAGAAAGAGGTTGCAGTAAAGGACTGAATGGACCATACAAGTAGCCGAAGAACTAAAGAGTGATTCCATAAAAGTCAAAGTACAGAGTTTCAAGCAGAAGGTACTCAAAACAGTCAAGTTATATAGACTTGAGACCAGATGAAGACTGTCAAAAAATCATTGCATCTGACAACTCAAAGGTTATTTCTAACCTTTGAGAGAATAGTCTTGGGGGAATGATGAAGGAAGAAACTAGATTTCAGGTGATTAGGGAATATATAGGAGGTGGAAAATACAAGTCAAAACATGAAGGTTACCATTTCAATATGGTGTCAGGTAAATGGCTGCTGCTGCTGCTAAGTCACTTCAGTTGTATCCGACTTTTTGTGACCCTATAGACGGCAGCCAACCAGGTTCCTCTGTCCCTGGGTTTCTCCAGGCAAGACTATTAGAATGGGTTGCCATTTCCTTCTCCAATGCATGCATGCATGCTAAGTTGCTTCAATCATGTCTGAGTCTGTGCGACCCTATGTACAGCAGCCCACCAGGCTCCTCTGTCCACGGGTTTCTCTAGGGAAGAATACTGGAGTGGGTTGCCATTTCCTTCTCCACAGGTAAATGGAGTTCATACCTGATCCAGCTGAGAATAAGAACACAAAAATATGGTCATGTGCTTTTAATATATAACTTAGTATTTTGTATAATTAGTATTTTAGTATAATTTACTTAGTACTGTAGTATAATTTTCTACATATAGTAAGTCACATATGTGCACACAGATATGTATATGTGTATGTATATGCATGTATATAGGGCTTCCTCAGTGGCTTTGTGGTGAAGAATCTGTCTGTAATGCAGGAGAAACAGGAGACACAGGTTCAGTCCCTGGGTCAGGAAGATACCTGGAGGAGGGCAGGGCAACACTCTCCAGTATTCCTGCCTTGAGAATTCCATGGACAGAGGAGCCTGGTGGGCTATAGTCCATGGAGTGGCAAAGAATCAGACANCAGGAGAAACAGGAGACACAGGTTCAGTCCCTGGGTCAGGAAGATACCTGGAAGAGGGCAGGGCAACACTCTCCAGTATTCCTGCCTTGGGAATTCCATGGACAGAGGAGCCTGGTGGGCTATAGTCCATGGAGTGGCAAAGAATCAGACATAACTGAAGCGACTGAGTACACACGCATGCATGTATATACACACACACACACACACACACACACACACACACCGTTTCTATACTATTTAGCATTTATCATTCTTGCTTATTTTTTAAGCTAAAATTTCCAATGATACTTGGCATTTGAGGATAGCAGTTTTATGTATCCTTCTATTTCCTAGCTTTATTTAAGTCAGAGGATACTAACAAATTAGTATTTAGAAAATTCATTCTATTTAAGATGGTAGAACGTGAGGAAAAAGATAGCAGAAAGAAAGGAAGAAAAGTGCCAGGGACTAAGGTTGTAAAAAAAAAAAAAAAAAATGAAAAGAGAGCTAACAGGAATAAAGCAAAACATTACTTCTACAAATCAGAAAAAAAGCTAAAAGCAGCTGCAGAAGTTGTTGCTGATGAATTCAGTTCTTATCCTGGATATCTTTTCTGACTATCAAGGCAAGACATTTTGGGGAAGATTTCTGGGGTCATAGCTGAAATTTTCACATCTGGATTAGTTTAGATCTCCAGATCTCTGACTCATGACCTCCTAAACAGAATATAAATTTGTTCTCAGAAGAAGGAGGGCAAGTTAATCTAGCAGAATGCTTTAAGTAGGTCCCCAAAAGAAACATTTTTATCCATTCTACTGAAATTGGAGAAAAGGCTAAATTTAGCTGTGATAGACCTCTAAATTGTCTACTAAATGCCACTGTGAATGCTTTCAGACAAAATAACCTTGTGCTGCATAGGAGAAGCCAGTGAACACAGAATGAATGCTGTCATTACAAACAATTAATTCCACTTCTGTCACCATTTCAGATTATTTCAACAAGGAAGAACCATAGTGTTTATTGGACATTTGTTATTAAAAACATTTTCTATGAAAAAAATTACTCTTTCTCAAAGTAGATTTTGAAAAATATATGTGCTGTTAATGTCTGGCATGGTCTTGTCACAAGTTAATGTGGTTGGTGAATAAAATCCAGGGGTGAAGGAAGACTCCAGCTCCCAGAATTATGAGAAGATGCTAATGTGCAAATGGAAAGTTTCCAGTTTTGTGTTTATTCAGAAGAGCAAACACACACACACACACATACATAAGGAAAAGAATACAGAAACTCCAAGAGCAAGACTGTAAAGATTCCGAGTTTAACATAGCTATTCTCTTACTTTCTGTTTTCATACATTCTCCTTCGTCTATCAAAATTAGGTGCTTATTATGAGTTTTGATTTTTAAAGATTCTGTTCTCAACCAGGAGTCAATAAAGCTCTATTTTAACTGAGAAGCTGTTTAGTTCCTGTAGCACATCTGAATTTCAAACAGTCAACCAAGAAATACTATATATATCTTATGTGTGTATTACTGTGGGGTGACAGAAGGCCTAGATATTGCTCAAAGCATATTATCCTTGTTAGGCTAATAACAGATGACACAGAGAACAATAAAGATGACACTTGATTAAGTCTTGTGGATGAAGCTACTACTGCCTTATATTAATAGCATTGTCCATTCCAAACAGTGTGATAGTATAAGAGAGAGTATAGCCTTCCAGTGAAAATTACAGAATCTGGGGCCAGTTTACTAGTTCTTCCATGTATTAGCTGTATGACCACGGGCAAATCCCTGAAAATACACATGCTTCAGTTTGATGTATTTATCGTGGAGGCAAATCTAGTATCTTCCTCATAGAATTGATTTTGTCATTTCCCTCCTGTCTATGAGAGGTGTTTGGTCGGGAATTAACACTGCCAAGCAAGTTTCTCCAGCATCATTTTCAGGTTTAGCAGGTAGATAGTAGGCTTGAATACAAAGGATTCATCACGTCCAATTTAACATTTCTGGGCTTCTGATCAGTACTATAGTTGCCTCGTTATTCAATGACACTAATGAATTCTCTTCTTCACTGGAGCGTAGACCGCTATAGAAGAAAGGCCAGAAACCACATGAAACGCCTGGTGTCAGAGTCCCAGAGATGGTAGGAAAAGTCTTGACACTGAACTGCAAAGCAAGGAAAGCCATTGGCTCCGTGACACCCCTGGACACAGTCTTGCGCACCAGCAGAAAGGGACACGGCTCGGTGGGAATGAGTGAGTCAGACAGCAGGAGCCACTTGGGGGTGAGGGAGCCAACTCAAAGCGTTTGTTCTAAAGGGAGGTCAGCATTCCAGCTGCTCACAGGAGAGCAGCAGGGTAGTTCCCTGACACTGAGCTTGCCCTGAACTTACCTAGGGTTTTCCCACTCTTTCTGTGTCTTTCTCTCTAACTCTTTCCATGTGCTGACATTTTACTTGTTCTTAAAGCTGTATAAGTGAGGAATATAGATGGGATTCTGTTACTTCCCACAAAAAGGAAAACTAAGTCAACAAAAACTTACAAAGAAAAATAGACTTACATAATTAGAATACACAGAAAAGTCCAGCACGTAGAATTTGCTTCAAGCAAGGCTGGGCTCAGTGCTTGGAAGCTGTTGTTAATGATAGTGATGTGATAATAGAGCCTAGATGCAGAAATACAGCCAAGCAATGGAAAAGTACTAGTCTTACAGAAAAGGGAGATGGCCAACATGTTGGATCAAAGCGAGAACTGACCTCTTCGGCCTGATTGCTGTAGATTTTGTGTCTACTCTTCACCCAACACTGTGGCCAGGAGCATGGACTCTGTTGACTGGCCTAGGTTTTCCCAGGTCCTCACAGATCACCAGATGGTGCCAGCACCACCAGACTACAAGGGCCAACACCGGGGAGAGGAAGTCCCCAAGTCAAAATACGATCCAGAAATTCTGTTATAGCAGGAGAGGAATAAGTGGCTAATTTATGGAAGGGAAAAAAAAGAAAAGCCACTGCCACTACTAAAAGTAACTTACAAATCCCACTGATGTAGCCTCATTTATATTTTATTTCCTTCTGGAAATTTTTCCTGAAAATTCAGGAAATTTTCATCAGCCAGGAGTGAACCCTTCCCCTCCAAGTTCTGTTAAGCAATTCTGTTTATTTGCCTTGCCATATTCACTTGTGTATGTGCCTTCTCTCCTTTTATAATTTCTGATTAGAGGCACTGTTTTGTTTGCACCTGAATTGAACATAGAGTCTAACACAACATGTTGCATATGAAAACTGTCATTAAGAAATATTGGCTACAGTGTTTATACACATAGATTTCTTTTTGATTTGAAAAATAGAGGTATCATTTTTAGAAAGATGAAATAGCTGTAAGTGATTAAGGACCCATGAAAATCAGTCATGGATAGCTTTTGGGGATTTCTCATATTATTATCTGCAGAGTTTGTTTACTGTTTGTATCTTCGTCAATCTTTAATCATACACAATTATTTCACTTTTCTAAAAAATTTTATTAACCAATATTAGATGAACACCTTGATGCATACAAAGTGAGTAACATGATGTTTCTCTATAGTCTCAGTTTCTCATATAAGCCTAGTATTGTAATTTTTGTTGCACAGAAATGACTGAAATATACAGAGGTTAAAATAAGTAGCTGAGCTGTAGAGCTTGAGATGGAGACTGGATCTGAATTCAGATCTGACTGAAACAATGAGTGCTTTGGTCATACCACAAATATCGTATGCTCTATGTTTTAATATTTATGTGTCCTGGATTTCATCACATACGAGTGAGCTGTTGCTTTTCTGTGGTCTTTACTAGAAAGTGAGAACATATTCATTGTTTTCTTCATTTTCTAGTCCCTAATACCAAGTAATAATATTTTCCCTTAATCCCTTCTTTCCTTTACTCCTTCCTTCTTTTTTTTTTTTTTGTTATGATCTTTGAAGTAGATGTGGAACATTCTGCATTTAGAAAGACATAATGGCATTGGGGTCCCCTGCTTGGATTCTTGGGATAAAGAAGTTTAGGTTTAATCCTTGCTTCTACCAGTAAAAATTCTATCCTCTTGAAGAAGATTGTAAACTTCGTCTCCTTTTCCTTAAAATGGCTAATAATAATAGTGCTTATTTTATAGGGTTCCTGTGAGACTTAAATGGAATACTTTATGAACACCATTAACTGTGAGCCTGGCACATAGTAAACATACAATAAAATCTGTGCACTATTGGCTACTATTTTTTTTATGAAGTACATTTGATCTTTCAGACTTTATGACCTTTGAATTATTTTAAAATTTTGTATATCTATTTCCAAAACCAGAAAGTAGAACTTTTCAAAATAACCAAGAGATAGCAGTCAAATAAAAGTTAATGCAAGTATAGCATTAAATATATAAAACCATAATAACTATTCTGTGGCATCAGATGATCCAGGGAATTCAGAATCTCATAGAACTGTCCCAGTGTTATTATCTCATGAATTGAAAAACTCATAGCGTCAACTTCTAATGAGGTCAAGCTAATCTCAGCAAATATGAGAATAGATCCAAAATCTGACTGCAAAGTGAAAATCAGCCAATGGAACTGTTGAAAATATTTTGTTTTCAGTTAGTTCTTTTCTTTTCCTCCCCTGAAAAATCTGAGAAGGATCAGAGACATAATGTCCAAACAGGTCATTATTGTGTTTAACCGTAACACTCCCTTAACTCTGGATAGATTCCCTTTTTTTTTTTTTAGTTGGGTCAGATTGTTGTCTTGAAGGGTAGAGGAAGGACTAGTGAACCTTGAGTCCTGAGTCAGAAATGACTGATGGGTAGCACAAAAGGGAGGAAGATAGGGGATGACTCAATCCATATTTAACATCTGCAGAGTTAATGATAGTTACTTCTTTCTTCAACCTTCTTTAACATCTCCCTCTCACCAATGTTCTGTGGTTGCTAAGCAACCTCTCCTAGAAGTAGTGGCGCAAGCAGGATCTGTCAAGTTCATTATTTTTGCCTTACAGAGGCAGTGGCTATGATGAAAGTAAAGGTACTGTACTTTATCTCTGCTTATACTTCATCTCTGCTTCTCTCAGACCCACTCCTTTCTCACTTCTTGCTTTTAGGTACTCCTGGAGATCTAGAAAGAATTGGAGATAGTATTTTGTTTGAGAAGGAAGTAAGCGAAGGGGGAAAAAAGTTGAAAACATAATCTTTATCTCAATTTCCATTTCCAGTTACTCTGTAAGCAGGTTACAAAATCAAACAATCTTGAAATTCAGCAAAAGAAGACAGGAATAAAATTAATGGTAGCTCTGTCCAAGGAATGATATACTTCAAGGGGAGAAGAGATCCTAGTATCTCCAGTCCATTCATTATATGTTTCCTATGTGTTAACTATGATTCTAAGACAAAATTAGAGTCAGGCAGTGGTGACAGAATATTTAAGACAAAATTGGCTATTACATGCAGGGCCTCTATTTTTGCATATAACTTCAAAATACTATGTTGGGATTGGAATTTCTTGTGTTTGATTTGTTCCACTGAAATTAATTAAAAAATTTTTTTTGGAGACGAAATTGGTCTGTATTTCTTTCTTCCAGGGACATTTGATGAATCTTTTTGACATAAAGTTATATTCTCTTCCATGGAATAATTATAACAAAATAAAATACTGGCTAATAGTATTCATTTTGGAAGTATACGAACACGAAGTCATAACTTAATTTCAGTTTAATACTTACATAATCCTGGGTCCTGAATGAATCAGTTAAGTTTTGCTAACCCTTGGATTGATAATGTATAAAATGAGGATTTAAATGTACTATCTTCAAGAGTAGTTGTGGAGATTAAATGAAGTCATTCATGTAAAGCTTAGAATAGTGAATGCACAAAATAAGTGTCAAATAGGTAGGATGTCAATATTATTTTTTAAATTTTAGTTATTCCCACTATCCTGCATTATTTGATTGTATTACTATGCATTACTTCTGTGACAGTGCTAAATACAATGTTAAATAATATCAAAAGCGAGTGTCTTCATTCAGAGTTAATATTTATAAAAAGATAATATTAAAAAAGAAGAGTCTTTTTTTACTTACATTGAATGTCAGCTTTTTGGTGAGAGAATTTGGTTCTGCTGAAAGTCCATACATATGTTACTGATCAAGAATGGTGACCCAGTGTTCTTTTCTTCCACCAGACTCCAGTCCTTTAGAAGAGCTAGGCAGTACATCAATGAATGTCCTTACACTTAAATAATATTTCAACAGAAGTAATTTGAGATACAATTTGACTGACAAAATAAAATCTGGGAAGATTTGTCTGAAATGAGATGAAGAATTCTCTGTCTTCAGGAATTTATTGTATTTTCAATATAACTAGATCAGTTGCAAAATCCAGGGAGTCTTAATTTAATACCTAAACCTTCATGAAAAAGTTAAGCATTTCATTTCCATTCTCATGGTTTCATACTAGCATTTTACCTAAACTTGTATTTGTTTTCTCTGCAGCCACATGTTGCTAGTAAGTGTGCTTAATAAAGGTGCACAGTAATTTGGTGATCATTTTGAGAATAGAAGAATTTAGAGCTCAGATAAATATTAAACAGTAAAGAATATTTATATATGCATAAGTATTAGTCACTCAGTCATGTCCGACTCTGCGACCCCATGGATTGTAGCCCGACTGGCTCCTCTGTCCGTGAAATTCTCCAGGCAAGAATACTGGTAAGTGAAAGTCACTCAGCTGTGTCCGACTCTTTGTGACCCCATGGACTGTATAGTCCATGAACTTTTCAGGCCAGAATACTGGAGTGGGTTGCATTTCCTTTTCCAGGGCATCTTCTCAACCCAGGGATCGAATCCAAGTCTCCCACACTGTAGGCAGATTCTTTACCATCTGAGCCACCAGGGAAACATATATGCATACTGCATATATTAAATGTGGCATATATAATTATTTGTGAGAAGATAGCTAAATTAGAAAGTGATGGGAATTTGGGTAATTTAATAGATACCTCATCAATGACCCTAACCATGTTCTTTTTTTTTTTCTTCCTGTTCCTCGCTTAATAAAAACAATATCCCACTCTCTGGCTTTCAAGAAAACTTCTTGATAAATAAGAACATGTCTGATTCTTTGGGAGAAAGAGCATCAGGAGGAGGATTTCTGAGGATATTTCCATTGAGTCAGCTGGACTTGAGGATAAGGACTGTCTCTCTGGTTTCCCCACTAGAGTAGCAATATTTTCTAATGGTGTAGGGCGTATAAATCACTCATATCTGGATTTAAAGCTGTATCCTAACATGCACTTACTTAACCTTTCTACATCTTGGTTTCCATTGTAAACGAGAAGTTACAATAGAGGTGGTGTGATGACTATGTGCTTAACATGGTGGCTGGAACATATGTTTCATTATTAGCATCTTCATCTACATTAACTTTCCTCATTTAAGCCCATACATTCAAGCTTTTGTGAATGCTGCCTAAGTGAGGAAATATTCTAAAGGTATTCCTAAGCCCATGATGTCTCTGTGTATAGGTAGGACTATAATTCTAGTTACAGAAGTGGCCCAAAACTTCTACAAGAAGACTGACTCCCACAAATACAAATTTCAGTGGCTTAAGTTAGGTAGAAAAGGGAATAGATGTTAGGTAAGAATGAGTGGTGGTCTTACAAACATGCCTACTGACCAAGAATCTTGAGAATTTTGCCTCTAAACCTTATGGACACTACTGCCTCTGACTGCAATTTTCCAGTTCAAAAATAAACATGGAAATACGTTTTGAACAAAGAGTCAGAAGTGGGATTTAGGCCTAAACTTGATTTCTTTTGTTAGCATCAATTTCCTTACTTGCAAAATTAGGCTTTAACTGAGAGTTTATTTGGTATCAGACATAATATAGGTATAGTATATTAAATAAACTGTAATTCTCTTGTAACCCTAACATGTATCTTCAGGTTATATGTTCTTACCCTTCCTTTCTCTCTCGATTTGAACCAGTTCTAAGAAATCTGTGAATGTCAAACCAAAGTGTTGAGAGTTATCATCCAGTTTCTATAAAGAGAATAGTCATCTATCCATGAAATATGTTGGTGCTGCTAGGATCATAGTTATAGAAATTATCTGAGGTTATGCCATTAAAGACTTTTTAAAAAGTGAACAGTCTTATGTAAGGATGAATAATATAAACACCTAACCTCTCATCAGAATCTTCTTTAAGCTACAAGGCATATGTTACATTCAAGACACTGATTTCATATTTTTTTTGTAAGAATGTGATCCTAGCAATTGAAATTTCTGCTCTAAAATTGGTTTTCAACTACTGACTGATCTATATTCCCTTTCTGGGAAGTTACATCTTTCAGGGCCAATCCCCAATTCATTGGCAATGCCTCTTTTACAGAATTTAATAAATTTTAAGGAACTCTCCCCAAATGTATGTTTTTAGTTTAAACCAAAGCAACTTTATACCTTGAACATAATTATTCACCAGATAAATTTTATTTCATTCAGCTACCATTTGTTTTGTGCTTCCTGTGAGTCTGAATGAGTGCCTTTCATAAAAATTCTAAGCAAAATCATCGGCATCAATCTTTCCTATGAACAGCATACACTGTGTGAGTTAAAAGTATCATAGATGTTATCATGAGTTGTCCTTAGAGGGATGGTGTTTGAATAGCTGGGTAGCAAAACTTCCTTCTTGTCCTAAGTATGGATTTTTCTAGTTGGTACCTAGCCATTAACAGATGCAGAACCATAAACTTATATTTTTTTATAGAGTCAGTTCCATCTAATGCAGAGTCTTTCTCTGTCTTTGTCATTATCTCTAGTTCTTGCTCCATATGTGAAAACCATCCCTTTCTCCCTCCAATATTATGTGCTGAACACATCAGTCTTGTAGCTTTTATGCGGTTCTACCATAATTATGCAGGTTTAACCTTTACACATGAATAAGTTACTGTGTGGGTGGCAGGATGAACAGTTAAAGAGAACTGCTGTTGCAGAACAAGAATATGGGAAATAGAACAGCACAATGACTTTAAAAGTTTATGCTCTCTTAAATAGCTTTCTGTTGCGGTTACATTAGAGCAGAGTCACAAAAAGCATTACCAGAGTGTTTATTTACTCACCATTGAATTTCTTCCAGCCTTAAAGAAACTGCAAATTTCTTAATCTTGTCCAGGAGGATTCATGTAGTTGAAAGAGTCCCCCTTTTCTGAATCAGTTGTTTGCATCAAGACTTGCATTCATCTTACTGACCACTGGTTGCTTTAATCCTTCTTAATTAAAGAAATGACGAAGCTACTCTGTAGTGTTTATAGCTTCTCTGAATTGAGATTTTGAAAACTTCTTGAATCGTGATCTCTCATAGAATATCTGGAATCTGTAGGAAATATAAATAAGTATAATTTCAATAATGTGAATAACAAGTTAGCAATTTTTTCAATCATTTTAAGGTATTTTACTCTGTGTGTGTGGGAGTGTGTGTGTATTAGTATGTGTATGCAGTGGGGTAGAGTTGGAAGTCTTAAAAGGACATTAGTTATCAAGTAACTAATGCCTCATGTTCCTTTGTATGTCTTTTCCATTAAATGGCTTCAGATGCAGAATGGATGCTTCCAAGAGATGGCTGAAAGCTTGTTCTGAAATATAACACTTGGGTTCCTTTCTTCATGACTATGCTATTATAAGCACTTACACAGGGTCCACAGACCTGACAATATGCAAGGGATCTGAAAAGAATTTAGGAAATCAGTATATCCTTTTTATCTCTAAAATCTTACTGAAGGCAATCGTGTTCCATGGAAGGCAGCTGGGAAGGTCAAAGTGATGAAAAGAATTAAAGCAAAGGCTGGGGAGGATGGAAGCATTAGTATGTGAGGAAGATCAAGCTGTATATTGTCATCCTACTTATTTAACTATATGCAGAGTACATCATGAGAAGTGCTGGGCTGGATGAAGCACAAACTGGAATCAAGATTGCTGGGAGAAATATCAATAACCTTATATATATAGGTGACACCACCCTTATGGCAGAAAGCAAAGAAGAACTAAAGAGCTTCTTGATAAAAGTGAAGAGGAGAGTGAAAAAATTGGATTAAAGCTTAACATTCAGAAAACTAAGATCATGGCATCTGGTCCCATCAATTCATGACATATAGATGGGGAAACAGGGGAAAGAGTGACAGATTTTATTCTGGGGGGGGGATCCAAAATCACTGCAGATGATAACTGCAACCATGAAATTAAGACACTAACTCCTTAAAAACAAAGTTATGATCAACATAGACAGCATATTAAAAAGCAGAGACATTACTTTGTCAACAAAGGTCCATCTAGTCAAGGATATGGTTTTCCCAGGAGTCATATATGGATGTGAGAGTTGGACTACAAAGAAATCTGAGCACCGAAGAATGGATGCTTTTGAACTATGGTGTTGGAGAAGACTCTTGATGGTCCCTTGGACTGTGAGGAGATCCAACTAGTCCATCCTAAAAGAAATCAGTCCTGAATATTCATTGGAAGGACTGATGTTACAGCTGAAACTCCAGTACTTTGGCCACCTAACACAAAGAAGTGACTCATATGAAAAGACCCTGATGCTGAGGAAGATTGAAGGTAGGAGGAGAAGGGGATGACAGAGNTATGGTTTTCCCAGGAGTCATATATGGATGTGAGAGTTGGACTACAAAGAAATCTGAGCACCGAAGAATGGATGCTTTTGAACTATGGTGTTGGAGAAGACTCTTGATGGTCCCTTGGACTGTGAGGAGATCCAACTAGTCCATCCTAAAAGAAATCAGTCCTGAATATTCATTGGAAGGACTGATGTTACAGCTGAAACTCCAGTACTTTGGCCACCTAACACAAAGAAGTGACTCATATGAAAAGACCCTGATGCTGAGGAAGATTGAAGGTAGGAGGAGAAGGGGATGACAGAGGATGAGACTGTTGGATGTCATCAGCTATTCAGTGGACATGAGGTTGAGTAAACTCTGGGAGTTGGTGATTGACAAGGAGGCCTGGCGTGCTGCAGTCCATGGGGTAGCAAAGAGTTGGACACGACTGAGTGACTGAACTGAAGAACAAGCAAATCAACAAATCAAGTTAACTGAACTCTTTTTAACTGAGCTGTGCTTAATCANGCTTTCACTTTCATGAGGCTTAGAGGCTAATGGGGAGGCCAGATGAATCAAATCACTCTGTAAATACATCATTACACTCTGTCAGGATTGCCAGGAGAGGTGCAGAGTGCCAGGAGGGGGGCAGGGAGGCCTCCTTGAGGAAGTGACATATGAACCCAGGCCTGAAGGGTAAGAAGGGGTGAGTGGAGGAGAGGAAAGGTATTCCAGGTTTTCAGAACAGCACATGCAAAAGTCCCCAGGCAGGAGGATACGGCCCTGCCTAGAAGAGAACAAAAGTCTGTATTGTAAAGTTTGGTTGGGGTCTTCCCTGGTGGTCCAGTGGTTAAGAATCGGCCTTCCAATGTAGGGGACACGGGTTCAATCCCTGCTTGGGGAACTAAGATCCCCCATGCTGTGGGGCAACTGAGCCCACGCCCCACAGTTAGAGAGCCCATGTGCCACAGCTAAGACCCAATGCCGCAAAAAAAAAAAAAAAAGTCTGTCAGGAGGACTGCATAGGGCCACAGACGGGCAGTATCTGGATTAGAAATGACAGACAAGGGACGGAGGTTCAGAGGAGGTTAGTGAGTCCTCCAAGGACATACACGTTGAGAGGTGCCGGGCCCTGGGGTTTGTTTATAGAGAGACAACCCATCTCTGGTTTGGAACTTTCTGGCTTGGAGGCGGGGAGACAGTCCCTACACAAACACTAGTCCTCAGAAGGCTGGAGCTGTGGCTTGAGCTCCGTGGCCAGTGGATCCACCCCAGCCAAGGGCTCAGCATTCCTCTCTGTTAAATGGGGGCATTGCTCCCACCTCCTTTTGGAGTTTTTGGCTTTGCTCCCTCTTTGGGGTTTTTCCCCTGCCACACTGCTGAGATAGGACCCCCAACCCCGTCTCTGTCCCCACATCCTAGGGGACAGGGTGGCGCTGCTGAGCGACAGAGGACAAGACACAGCTTCTCAGCTGGCCTTGCTCTTGGCCACAAACCCACAGGTTCTGGAAATATCCACTCCCCCCACCCCCAGTCTCACGCTTGGTCAGCCTCCCCCTTCCTACTTCTCCATTCCAAGGCAGGGGCCAGGGGAGGGGCACTTTGGAGTAGGACTGAGGAAGAAGGAAGCCGCGGTGTGGCCCGACAGACAGACACCTTGTCTTCTGGCCGTGGGAGGAGGGGACTTGGTGGCCTGCTTCCTCGGCAGCCAGCCCGCAAATGGGGGTTTGGAAATCCAGCCCACTCCGCCCAGTGTTGCCTCCTGTCCCACGTGGCTCCCTGCCCAGAATCGTGCCGGGCACTCACAAACGACTTTGTGTTCCTGAGACAAAGAACACACTCCTCATCCCCAACCTGACCCGGGGCTGGTCCGCCTTGCCCCGATCTTGGCCTCAGAGGAGATGGGGCCACTTCCCAGCAGGGAAAACTGAGACCTAGAGACGCACAGGTCTGCAGAGCCAGAACAGGAATCTGCCTCCCGCTCTGAGGTTAGGGGTGCAGCAGAGAGGTGGTGCATTGGTAAGGTGAAGGCACTGTGGGGAGAAAGGAAGTAAATAATAATATGACCAGTATCACAGGAGAGAGGCCAGGCTCCAGCCCTCCAGGGGAACCAAGTTCTACTTAATCCAGAGAGTGTGTTTTGAGTTTTTCTTCTGTGCCAAGCAGTGTGGGAGGTACCGCATGAATCAGACATTGTCCCTGACATTTAGAAGATAAGATGAGCATGTAAATCGCCACAAAACAAGAGAACAGGAAACCAAGGTCACAGAGAAGTGTCAGCCGTGGGGAATGGGGAGGGGGGCTGGTCTTTGCTGCCTTCTGTGCCCCCGGCCAGGCTCCCTGGGGGGCTGCAAGCAGAGCTACAACACACACAGCGGGGCAGTGGGGCTTTCAGAGATCAGAAGTGGGAATCATTTGCTGATGATAATTCCTGATTAAAAAGAAGCACATGTCATTATGCCGAAGAAAGCCCTCCTGTTCCATGCATGCTTTATCGGCTACGTGACACTTCGTGCTTTCTACCGAAGGTCTGCTCCTGACTGCCTCTTACTTATCACCCTCCTAGGGGCCCAAGAGAACAGGGCTGGGCTGTCTGTACCTCACTGTATTCCCACTGCCTAGTATATAGTAGGTGCCCAACACACAATTGTTAAGTAAGAAAATAATTATATATATATATATACATATATATATATATAAAATATGTAAACATCTTATATATATGAACAGAATTTTATGTATAAAACATTTCATGGGGACTTCACTGGTGGTCCAGTGATTAAGACTCCATGCTCCCAATACAGGGTGAATGGGTCTGATCCCTGATCAGGGAACTAAGATCCTGCATGCCACGTGCTGCTGCCAAAAACCAAAAGATAAAATACTTCATGGCATCAATACTATAAGCATCATGCTTATGCTTACATACGGTTGTATATACTGAATATTCCCCATGACTTGGTTTTTTGTTTGCTTGTTTTCGGCCATGCTGCACAGCTTGTGGGATCTCAGATCCCAGACCAGGGATTGAACCTGGGCCCTCAGCAGAGAAAGCATGGTGTCCTAACTTCTGAACTGGTAGGGAATTCTCTATGACTTGCTTTTTTTTTTTTTTTTTTTAAGTACTTTTCCTGGCATTTAAGTCTTTGAGAACATTCTTCTAAACAGCTGTATAGTGTTTCATGACATTGCTCTTACATTGTCTCACNATGGTGTCCTAACTTCTGAACTGGTAGGGAATTCTCTATGACTTGCTTTTTTTTTTTTTTTTTTTAAGTACTTTTCCTGGCATTTAAGTCTTTGAGAACATTCTTCTAAACAGCTGTATAGTGTTTCATGACATTGCTCTTACATTGTCTCACTTTATTTCACCCCACCCCTCCTAATATTTATTTAATAGAATCTGTGGGACTTAAGCCAGGAAATAGATCGTAAAAGGAATGTAAAGACTTTCCTGGTGGAAAGACGGGGCAAAGACAGTGTGGGGTGGAGGTGGGGAATGTGAGTAAAATCTTACAAGTGTTGAATTCAGGAGTGGTTTTTCGAGAGCCATGTGGACAGCCTGGGCCCAGGAGTGTGTTGTTAAACTGACTTTCAAATTAAAAAAAAAAAAATCAGTGTTTATTTGCTGATTTCCATGGTGCAAATTCTCCTACCATGGTTGATTTAAGCTCCAGATATGGCATCATTGAACACAGGGTTGGAAAGGCATAGGCTTGGCCGGCTCTGGGGAGCCAGTAGAAGCAGCCTTCAGCACCCCCCTGCCCGAGCTGAAGCCTGATCTCCACTCTATGATGGCGTGGGTGTGTCTGTGAGCCTCCCTGGGCCCCAGGTCCAGCATCTCAGATGCAGCGGGGGACTCAGCCAGTCCTGGGCGGTGGGGCCCACCCGGGGTGCAGGAGGCCAACCTTGGGATCTCACTATCAGATTTCTCAACTGGGATGAAAACCCTCAGATTCTGCAAGCTCAGCAACCTGGAGCGAAATCCACACTTCAGTGGATTGTGTAGATTGCATGACCACGATCCACCGAAGGGTGGCTGTTCCATCCATCCCTGGAATTTAGGGCTGGGCCTGGCACTCCTCCCCAGCCATATCCTTAGGACCCAGCCTCAGAGCTCAGTCACTCAATGTGACTGAGCCCCAACTGGGGCTCAATGTCAGGCACAGTGGTGGGATCGGGAGGTTCCATGATGGTCATGATACTTATGAGTACCTGCTGTATGCCGGGCTGAGCTGAATGTTTGATGTTTAATCATCCTATCCTCACACTCAGCCTATGAGGTGGGCTCTAGTATTAGTCCCAATTTACAGGTGAGGAAACTGAGGCAGTGAGAGGGTAATTCACTTGCTTAAGAGGATCCAGCTCTTAAGTGTAGATGCCAGGATTCAGCCCCAGGTTGGCTGAATGTTAAAACTTCTGCTCTTAAATCTTAAGCTCAGGGAACTACCCTGGTAGTCCAGTGGTTAAGAATCTGTCTTCCAATGCAGGGGACCCAGGTTCTATCCCTGATCCAGGAACTAAGATCTTACCTGCCGCAGGGCAGTTAAGCTAATGGTTCATAACTACCGAGTCCATGTACTATGGAGTCTACGGGCCAAAACAAAAGATCCTGCGTGGGGCAACTAAGACCCAACACACCAAAAATAAACAAATATTTAAAAATATCCTGAGCTCAGTATCTCCTCCTGCTTGGCTTCATGAAGCACCTGCTGTGTGCATCCCATGGGCGCTAGACTATATAGGGAGTTGGCAAGAATGATTATTGATTTGTTTTGAAAATGGTCAGAGGAAGGGGAAGTGGCTAATCTTTTCTTGAGCACCTGCTGTGTACCAGGAATGATACCAAGTGCCTCACACAGACAACTTGATTAACTGTATAGCAGGCTCGCGAGAAAGGTGAGACCCTTCCCACATGACAGCCCAGGCCTGGGCACTCAGGAGCCTGCCCTCTTTTCTCTTAAGTGGCCTTCAGCAGGTCACATTTCTTCTGTGGGCTACTGTTCCCCCTCTGGTTCCTTGACAGGAGCTGTCCTAGGAGACTTCAAACCCTCTGCCAGTTTCAGATCAAATTTATCAGAACAACAGGAAGTGGCCAGTCCATTTGGAAAGTACAGGGATTGTGGCCACAGCTCCAGGTAAGTGGCAGGGTCAGATGCCGGATACTGGACAGGTGACAGAGTTTCCTCCCCAGAGGCCTGGCTGGCACAGTCCATAGCCTTTGTAACCACCCCCACCCTGGATCCTGGAGATGAGGGGAATTTGAGAATGTGACTCCCTGCTCAGTGCTGGAAGATGGGTTGAGATGGCTGGTGGTGGGTTGGCTGGCATCTCAGGTGGCCCCTGGGGCCACTCTTATGTTCCATCAAGAGTCCCTGGGGGCCAGATACCCTGAGATCTCTTTTGCAGGAGAAAAAGTTTCCTCTGTAAGCTCCCACCTAGGTGAGGAAGGTGGGGAGAGACAGGACATCTGTCTTGAAGTAGCGGTCATATAAAAAGTACCATTTTCCCCTCGTGAGGATCTGGGGTGACTGATAAAAATTACAGGAGGGCTTTAACTACTCCCTTGGGGATACTACTGCTCTGAATTCAACCCTGCATCACCCTTCGGACCCTGCTGAACGGTGCTGCAATACTTTTAAGCTTTGGGGTCAGCTCTGCTGGGCCCATTTCACAGATAGGATAACTGAGGCTAAGTCTTTGGAAGCTGGAGGACTCACCAGACGGTGGCCAGTCAGGGAGAGAATTCCAGGGATATGAATTCCTCGTCAGCCTGGCTGGCGTGCTGGGTGGGAAGTCAGGGAGAGAGATAGGGAAGCAGGTCATGGACTGCTCCTGCGGCTGGGCGGGGCCCTCCCAGAATTGCCTATCTGGGTGTTGCCTCTGGAACCTCATAAATAGAGCCTACTCATTGGTGCCCAGCCCTGGGCTGAAATGACCAGAGTGAGTCAGGCTCATAGCCAGGCCTTCTGAGAACTCTTAGGCAGCTAAACAACAAACTCATGGGGAGAGACAGTGTGAGTACGTATCTGTTCTAGGACAGGCCCTTCTGGTCACATTATCTCACTTAATGAGATTACAAAAAATGTACAAACCTGGAGCTGTAGGAGCAGAGAAAAAGGAAAGAAAACCTCTGCCTGGCATGAGAGGCCATCCTGGAAGACTTCCTAGAGGAGGTGATATTTGAGCTCTGCCTTGAAGGACAATAATAGCAAACACTTTCTGAAAAGCTTCTCATGTGCCTGTTGGTGTTCAGACACCTGTACCTGCTTCCTTCCTACTTGCTTTATCTCATCTAATTCTCTCAAAGCACTGTGAATGAGATACTATAATCACATAGGAACAGATGAGAAAGCCAAACCAAGGTACAGAGAGGTTAAGTGACTGGCCCAAGACCACACAGTTACCGAGTGGCAGAGTCAGCATTCAAATTCAGAAAGGCAAATCAGTTACTGGACTGTAAGATCTTCCACATGCTATTTAATCCCTCTGAACCTCAGTTTGTGTATCCGTACAATGGGGGTACCGGTACAACAGTAACTAGCACATAGAATGATGGTGAGGAGGAAGATGAGATAATCAGTGTAAAACGCTTAGAACAGTGCCTGGCACACAGTAAGTGTTCAAACACTTGGAGGTGGTTTTTTATCGTCGTTGTGGTGGTTGTTATCTTCAAGCCCTCCCCTCCCCCTCCGGCCGCAGCTTCCTCCCCCGCAATGCCAGTCCGTGACGTGGAATCTGCCGCACGCACAGTCTGGATTTAATTGGGAACTAAAAGAGATGGAAGGGGATGTTCGAGGCCCCTCCCTCTCTGGACTCTGAAAGGACCCCCAGGGAGAGTGTGACTTTCTCTAGCGACGCCTCCCGACGATCTCAGATACTGCTCTGGGACGGCGCAAGAAGGTCGGACCGAGCCGGCGGTGCGGCGATGGCAGGCAGGGGAGAGCCGGAGAGGTGTGATCGTGCTGGAAGCAGGGCAGGCAGGGGACACGCTGTGTCTTCTGTGCCCAGTGCCAACTCAGCAGGAGCCTGCCGCCACGCCCATCATGGCCGTGGGCCGCTCCGCACCTGGCAGTCCCAGCCTCCGCGCGCCCGGGGCTCCGCGGCGGGTGCGCTCTGGCACGCTTGGGTGGGGTGCCGGCAGAGGGCGCGCGAGGGTGGCCCGGGAACGGGCGGGAGGGGAAGAAAGCTGAGTGCAGAAGAACTGATGCTTTTGAAATGTGTTGGAAAAGACTCTTGAGTCCCTTCGATTGCAAGGAGATCCAACCAGTCCATCCTAAAGGAAATCAGTCCTGGGTGTTCATTGAAACTCCAATACTTTGGCCACCTGATGCAAAAAACTGACTCTTTGGAAAAGACCCTGATGCTGGGAAAGATTGAA
>SJYV01056327.1:202537-238587 GCA_006410875.1 Neotragus pygmaeus
CGGCGCGCGGCTCCTACCTGTAGAGTCCGGGGAGGGAGGCGCCCCCTCCCCGGTCACTATCCTCTCTCCTCCTTCGGAAACCTCCCGTCCAGCTACCCGCGCGTTTCGGGCAGGTGGCCCGGGGACTCCGAGAGAGGGTGCCAGGCTCGCTGCGGGTGACATGTAGACGCCCTCCCTGCCGCGGTCCAGTCTCGGAACCCGGGCGCTCTCCTGGTCGGAAAGTTTGGGGCTGGGCGCCATGGCCAAGAGCAGCTCCCTGAGCGTCCGCGTCGTGGAGGGCCGGGCGCTGCCCGCCAAGGATGTGTGAGTACCCCCGGGGCCAGTCGGGGACTAGGGGCGTGCCGGGCATAGATGGGGAGGGGGTCGCCCCATTAGGCGTGCCAGGGCAAGTCGGTGAAATGGGAGAGGGGTTCTTGTCTGAAAACAACACTGGGGCTGATCCACCGTCGCGGGGCGAGAGGCCCCCTGCCCATCGCTTTCCTGGTGGAGGGGGCACTCGGACTCAGCAGATGCCCCGCCCAGTCGCCAGGAAGGGGGTGTCTTTGTTCCTGGGATATACTAAAGGGGGTCTTCCAGGGCGTCAGCCCTGGGGCTTATAGGATCAGGTTCTGTCAGAGCTAGGGAGAGGATTTAGGGGTGGAGGGCTCCCTTCCTTAGTCCGGGCAGGTGTTGGAGGTGGGGTTTCTCCAGGCCTGGGTGGGCGCCGGTTCAGAGAACCCTGGGAGGGGCCCAGCATTCCTCTGCGAGCATCTGGTGGTTAGGTTTGCAGAGTGTCACCAGGTGGCCCCCTGGCCAGGCCTGGGGGAGACCGTTCCTCTGGACCCAGAGCCCTTAGCGCCTCAGCCAGCAGTGCCCAGCCCCGTGGGGGCCTTCCTTGATGCTAAGCTGCATGAAGAGCCAACTTCCCCCTGCAGCCCCCTCCCCAGCCAGGTGATGGGGTCCCCGCAGTGCCAGTCCTTGACTGTGCTTCCCTCTGGGCTGAGTCAGCAGTTGCTGAATCAGCAGAATGGAGGGAGGGGTCCTCCTCCTGCTTTGGCCTGGAGCCCAGAAGGGGCTCTGAGGGTGTGGGTATCTAGAACAGGTGTGGGATCCTTGATAGGACGTTGACTGTATGACCTTGAACCTGATCCTCTCCAGGTCTGGATTTCCCATCTGATCAAGGGGAACCCTGGACAGGGAGTCTGCAAGCCTCGTGCAGTTATGAGGGTAGAAAAATCACTTAGGATTTACCCTGGGGCCGGGGGAGCAGGAATGTGGATTCTGAGCCTTTGCACAGGCTGGGGCTTAGCTCTGCCCTAACACCTCCAGGTGGGGGTCCCAGTGAGGAGGGTATCCTGCCTTTGACTTCACGAACCTTCCCCTTCCCCAGCCCTGGAGCTGTATCAACAGGGAAGCTCCTTAGAGCAGTTCTGGCTGCCGCCATCCTCATCAGTGACCCCCAAAACAAGCATCTGAGGAAAGCAGAGAGCTTGCGTGCTGTGCCAATGCAGTCTGGACAAGCCCCCTGTCCCCCTTCTTCTGAGATGCTCTTTCAGAGCCCCTGAGCATTAGCAGTTCTGGGACTGTCGAGGCAATGAGGTCACCTGGCAGCTGCTGGGGAGTTGATATGGGAGACCTTTCAGAAATGGGTTTCCCTCTCTCGGTGCTTTGGTCTCTCCCAGTCCTGGGTGAGGGCCATAAGGGAGCGGTGGGTGTTGTCCTTGGAGCCAGACACGGCTTGCGGGGCTCCCTCTGCTTCTCCTGGGAGGGAGTTGACTCATACTTGATCCCTGAGACTCTTGGTTGCCCCTCCTCCCCCCAGTTCCCAGGCCAAGGTGAGCTCTAGGTGGGCCTCACCCCAGTACCAGTGTAGGGGAAAGTGACTAGGCCCCAGCTGGGGATCCTGCCAGCCTGCCTCAGTTTGCCTAGCTGTTGGTGACCTTCTCAGAGGGGCTCCCTCAGCATGCTGAGATCTCTGTGCCCATGGGACTCCTAGAGGGGGTATGTCCTCTTTCCCCTCTCCTAAGGGAGAGGCTCAGAATCTTTCTGAAGCCTCCCCAGGTTTGAGAGGGCTCCAACCCTGGCTTGGAGGAGGCCTCAGCTGATAATTTGAGTTATTTCTGTCATTCATAATAGCAGCTATATGTGGTCGAAGGCTTCCTATAGGCCAGGTCCTGTGCTTAACACTTAGAGTCCTGTTGGCATTGCCATTTTATGAATGGGCAAACTCAGGCTCAGAGAGGCATAGTCACTTGCCCAAGGTCACACAGCTGGGATTTGAATACTGACTGCTTCCAGGCACCCACCTGCCAATGCAGGTGATATGAGATATGGGTTCGGTCCCTGGGTTGGGAAGATTCCCCTGGAGTAGGAAACGGCAGCCCACTCCAGTATTCTTGCCTAGAGAATCCTATGGACAGAGGAGCCTGGAGAGGGCTACGGTCCATGGAGTCACAAAGATTCAGACACAACTGAAGTGACTTAGCATGCACACACCAGGTGCCAAGCAGACTGGGCAGGTGATGGTCCAGGGGCCGGCTTTCCCACACTTGAGGTGGGGCAAGGACCGTGGGAGAGGCCAAGGGTCTGGAGAGATCCAGGGTCTGGAGGGAGCAGCCCCCTCCCGCCACTGTAGCCCCTACGTGATAGGAGTCTGATAAGGTCTCTGTGCGTCAGAGCCCTGGAGCTGACGTGCTCCGCTCCCAGAGGGGCCCAGGGGTCAGGCTGGGTGAACAAGAGGAGGCGTGGCTCCCAGCCCTTTTCTAGTGGATTCCAGCCTGTCTGTCCTACATCTGCTGTTGGGGAAACCAAGGGATGGGAGCCTGCCTAAAAGAGGCTCAGGGATAGAGGATGTGAAGAGAGACACGAGATGGAGGGGGTGTCACCCGGCCATGGGCATCCGGAGGGGAAAACTGAGGCTCCCAGTGTTACTCAGCCCAATGGATTTGGAATAGATCCAGATGGGAAAACTGAGGCCTGGGGCATTATGCTGAAGAGGGGCCAAAGAGGAATGTGGAGGCACAGGTTGCCGACCAGACTGAGATGTTCAGGGATGGAGAGCAGATGGGGAAATGAAGGCACACTCGGCAGAGGGAGCTGAGGGAAAGCAACTAAAGAGGAAACTGCGGCCCGTGGAGGGCTCAGCCAGCAGACAAGGCTGGAGCAGCTCCTGGTGCCATGTCCCTCTTTCCCGGCATCCCTGAGGCGTTTGTGGATCGGTGACAGACTGAACCGAGAGAGGGTGGGAGAGAGGGCGGGGGCTGGAGTACCTGGGAAGGGGGCCATGTGGGGAAGGGATCTTGAGTTGGAGTGCAGGTGGCATTGGTTGGGAACATGTATGCTGAGCCCCTCAGACCCAAGTTCAAATCCCGACTCTGCCAGGCTGTGGAGGGAGGGGGATGGAGGCACAGCTCCTCCCCCAAGGATCTCAGCATTCATAAGTGGCAGGGAGCCATGGAGACAGACACGAAGCACAGAGAAACAAGGAAGCAAGATGACTTCACGTGCTCAGAGGGATCAGAGGGCAGTTTTACACTGTGCACTGTTGGAGGAGAGTGGTCAAGGACCACCTCTCTGAGGCAGTGACTTTGGGGCTGAGGTTAGAAAAGATGGAGTCACTCAAGAACAGAGTAGGTGTCTTAGGATGGTGGAACAGCAAGTGCCAAAGCCCTGAGGCTGGGCTGAGCTTGGTGGAAGACAAAGGCAGCCTGTGTGATGGGATGCAGGCAGGGGTGGGGGAAGTCATGAGGAACCCTGGTCAGCTTGGGACGGACAGGTAACTCTTATTATGAAGGGGGGTGGCTTTGGTTGGCCAATGACTCTTTGCTATTCACAGGGTTGCAGCCCATCTTGAGATGAACTAGCATCTCTTATAATGAAGAGGGGATGGAACTGGCTTTGGTTGGTCAGTGTCTCGTGGCTGCTTGAGGGGCTGCAGCCCACGTCTCCTACTGGTTGAGTTTTGAGGTCTGCCTGCCCTGGTCTGTGCTTGCAGTGAGAGCACCCACTGAGGTCCATCCCCACTGAAGGCTGAGCCATGCAGCGTCCCCTCCCAGGAAAATTCCCAACGGAGGGGGCAGCACATACCCCGAGGGTGGGGTTCAGGTGTCTGTGAGAAGAGCTCTGGGGCCAGCTGTGATGCATCACACCACACATGAACTTCTTTAGCTCCAGCACCTGCCCTAAGAGATGTGTGGAAATATTATACCCAACTTACAGAGCAGAGAAACTGAGGCTCACAGAGGGGCGAGGACTTGCTGGAGCTCCACAGTGAGCAAGCTTGAGGCCAGGGATGGCTCACCAGATGAGCACAAGCACTGGACCAGAGCTGTGGGCTTCCTGGGCCCAGGACTCCACAAGTTCTTGTTTCGGGTCTCAGTGTTTTCTCTGGGTGGAAGCCCTGGGCCCATTCAAGGAGGTCAGGCGGGCAGTGGGTGGCTGCTGGACAGCCGTGACATGATCTGCTGGTCCCCAGAGGTCCTGCCTCTACTGAACTTGCTGTGTGACCCTGGGCAAATCCCCTCCCGTCTCTGGGCCTTGGTTGCCCCCATCTATAAAACGAAGGTGGTCTAGGATCCCCACTCTGGTCTACCCCCTCAAGCCGGCTCCCCAAACTTTCTCCTTCTGCAGGTCGGGGAGCAGTGACCCCTACTGCATAGTGAAAGTGGATGACGAAGTTGTGGCCAGGTGAGGTGGGGAGAAGCCAGGCATGGGGCGAAGGAGACGGGGGAGTCCAGGTATAAGGATCCACACTGAAAAGAGAACCTCGGGGGGCAGACTTACCCCACGGGTGGACTCACTGGCCTGATGGTGGGTGTTTCGTGCCCCAGCTGCGGGGCTGGATGGTGGGGTCTGCTGGCTCCTCTGTCCATCTAGTCCCACCAACTGGCCACCACCTCCTCCCTTGCCCTGACGATGTCCCTGCCTGTGTCCTGGGGCTGACTCAGCGGCTGCCAGCTTGCGCCTTCCCGGGGGCGGGCATCTCACGCTTGGCTGGGCTGGCTGGTTCTGGGTCTGCTGGGTGCTGCGGGCACTGGTGTGTGTGTGTGTGCATGTGTGCCCAGTTGGACCTGCATGTGAGTGTGTATGGTGTGTGGGGAAGTGTTGGAGGGCTGGTGTTAATGCCTGTGACCACCGGTGTGTGTCCCCGTGGGTGTGCAGACTCAGAGGCTTCCATTGTGTACCAGCGTGTGGGGTGTGTATGCCTGTGTGCACACGTGGGCTGCCATGAACATGCATGTGTGCACCAATGCCTGCTTATTTGGGTACACAGGCGCCACTGTGAACACGTGAGGATGTGAAGATGTCTGGTTGCCTGAGCGAGTCTCAGGCTGGGCTGGGCTTGGTTGCCGCCCCCGCAGGCCGAGGGACAGCTCTCAGCCCCCGCAGGCCTGAGGGGCGTGGGTGGGCGGGCGGCTGAAGCCTCGGTTCCTATGGAGACGGAGGATTCAGGATCCTCCTGGCGCCAGTTCTGGTCCAGATGGGCTGGGAGCTGGGGGCAGGGAGCCCATGTTGGGGAGGGTCAACCTGCAGCACCCTAGCTGGTCTCTGTGTTTACCCCCCGTCACTCTCTCTGTGTTTACCCTGCCCCCTTCCCACACTCTGTGACACCACCCCCAAGCCCACAGCCTGATTTTCTGTGTGACCCCAGGCTGCTGTCTCCCCCTCTCTGGGTTCTGAGGACCCTCCAAGTTCAGGGGCTGGGGAGCCTGGGGGGACTTTCAATTGAAAAGAGGGTGGGGTAGGGGGGAAGCGAGTGTTTGGAAAGAAGGGTTGGTCTGATGGAGCGGCCCTGGTCTGTGTGTGTGCGTGTCTGTGTTCACACTCTACTGGGGAAGAGTGTGGTGGAAGCGAAGTGGGGCCTGAGTTCCCACCGGAGACTGAGGCTGGGTTGTGATAGTGAGAGCGCCACATGCTGGTCTACTAGACCAGCAGTCAGTGACAAGGGCCCTGGCCCTGGGCTTTGCAGAAAAGGGTTCCCACAAAGATGGAAAGTGGTGAAGCAAGTCAAGTATCAAGAGGGCAGAGCGTACAGTATGTGTAGTGGATAGGCATAAGGGCAGACTCAGAGGGCGAATCCCTGAGTTGCGCCCTGGTGATAGTTTGAATTACTTTTATGGGCATTTCTTCCAAGTTTTCTTTGACCAGTCATTTTGATGTACCTGGCTCGCAGTGCGTATTTAGTGTGTCTCAGGATCCTTCCATGTGTGCACGCATCTCTTAGCCAGGATGGACTCTACTGAAGAGGCCTGTGGGTAGCCCGGCCTTTGAGCCTCCCCTTTGACCTCCAAGGAGTGTTCCTGCGCATGTGTGATCAGAGAGGTCTCCTGACTTCCAGAATGAGAAGTATGTGGTCTGGACAGGGCCCAGCCTCTCACTTAATAGTCCTGCTATTGTCTTGGAGTTTTGGTCCATAGGGAATGAGTCTCCAATCGCTTTACCCTGAAGGGGGCCCATCTACCTTCTGCCTCAGAAGGAAGGAGGCAGAGGCAGGTGTGTTGGCCAAATTTTGCAGCTGTCAACCTGAGTGTGTGTTGACTGGGCAAAGTGAGTTCTCTTTTCGCTGTTGGGTAAAAGGCAGTGCCTCTGCAGAGGTGTTGGGGTGAAGAGGTGTGTGTCCGTTTCTGGGTCTGTCTTCGTCCCTGACCCTTCTGGGGTTCCCTGTTGCTGATTAAGTGCTCCAGCCCCTGCTGACTTCATGGTCCCCTGGCTGCTCACATTTTCCTGCCTCCCAGCCACCATCTTTTTGTTCCTCAAATTCACCATTCCTGCCTCAGTGCCTTGGCACATGCTCTTCCAGCCATCTGGATTGTCTTTATCCTCTCTCTGCTTTGCCTGACTAGCTCCTAGGGAAAGCCTTTCCCGACCCCTCCCATCCTCTGCCCAGTGGGCACTGCTGGGCTAACCAATCACAGGACCTCTCTCACTGTGTCATAAGGGCTCGGGAGGGAGCCCCTTTCTGCTGGGGGAGTTGTGTGGGGGTGGGGACCATGGCACCTCTTCCTCTAATTTCCCATAGCCCCCGAGACTTGGCACATAGTCAGGGTTAGTGTTTATGGAGTGAATGAATGGATGAATGGAATTGTGTGTCTTGTCTGTTACTGGGGATTTTGTGATCCTCTGTGTGTATCTCTGCCGGGTATCACTCTGTATATGTGAATGTGTGTCTGTGTGTGTCTCTATGTTCTGGGCATTTTTTTGGGTCTGTGTTATCCGTGTGAATGTTTTCTCTGTGTGGGTCTGCCCTTGTCTGTATGTAGAAACACACAGTTGTATATTTCTAGAGATTTTTGAAGATGCATGTGGGTATCTGTATGTGTGTGCATGCATCTCTTTGTGTCTCTGGTTTCCTGGGTATATCTGTGAATGTGTGTGTGTGTGTCGTGTGTGTGTGTCAAGGTCTCTGGGTGTGTGTTATGGTTTGTGTGTGCATTTGTGTGTATCTCGTATCTGGGTTCCTGGGTCTATGTGAGTGTGTGTGTGTAGCTGTATTTGTGTTTGAGTAGCTCTGGGGGTGTGTGTGTGTGGCCCCAGGTATCTGCTGCCTGTGTGGCCCAAAGGCCCCCTGTGCCCCCTTTTGCAGGACAGCAACCATCTGGCGGAGCCTGAGCCCCTTCTGGGGGGAGGAATACACCGTGCACTTGCCCCTGGATTTCCACCATCTGTCCTTCTATGTGCTGGACGAGGACACGGTGGGGTGTGTGTGCTGGGGACCCAAACCTGGGCGTCTGAGGGAAGGCGGGACACCCCAAAGCACAGTCCACTTCTGCACCCACCTCGCCACGGGCGGGACAGGGCTCCCTGACTTGGACCCTCACCTGCCTGCCTTTCTGCAGGCACGACGACATCATAGGCAAGATCTCGCTGAGCAGGGAGGCCATTACAGCAGACCCCCGAGGTGGGTGAGGGTGCCAGGCAGAGGGAAGGGGGTGGCGCTTGCCGGGGCGTAGCAAGCAGCACGGGGCAGCACAGAGCCTTCGGGGGAAACTGTTTTGGTTGTTGCTTCTGTTTTGAATTTTTTTTAAATTTGTATTATTTATTTTGTATGTGCTGGGTCTTCGTTGCTGCATGGGCTTTCCTCTAGTTGCAGCGAGCGGGGGCCACGCTCTAGCTGCTGTGCACAGGCTTCTCATTGCAGCGGCTTCTCTTGTGGTGGAGCAGGGCCTTCAGTAGTCGTGGCTCCTGGGCTCTGGGGCACAGGGTTACTAGTTGTGGCTCATGGACTTAGTTGCTCCATGGCACATGGGATCCTTCCGGATCAGGGATCGAACCCGAGTGTACTGCATTTGCAGGCGGATTTTTTTTTTTTCTTTACCACTGAGCCACCAGGGAAGCCCAGATTTCAATTTAACTCATTTGTTGAGCAGTTAACTTATTTACATTCAATATTCAAAAGATACAGTTAGTGGTGGAACTGTCCCTCTTGTCCCAGCTTCTCCGTTCTCATCCCCCGTGTTGTCAGTTTCTTGTATGTCCTTCTAGGGACATTTTAAACCTATCCAAGCAAGGGACTTCCCTGGTGGTCCAGTGGCTAAGACTTCACACTCCCATGCAGGGGCCCGGGGTTTGATCCCTGCTCAGGGAGCTAGATCCCACGTGCCACAACTAAGAGTTTTCGTGCTGCAACTAAAAGTCCCGCATGCTGCAACTAAGATCCAGCACAGACAGATAAATAAAACAAAATAAATATTAAAAAATATGCAAGTAGCAATAGTAATAGCAGCAAACATTTATGTAGTGCTTACTGTGTGCTGATCACTTTCTGAGTGCTTTACATGTATCAGTTCACTTAATTATTCTAATCACCCTAAGAGGAGTACTCTTATTACGCTTATTCTGCGTGCGCATGCTCAGTCGCTTCAGTCATATCCAGTTGTTTGCAACCCGATGGACTGTGGCCCGCCAGGCTCCTCTGTCCATGGGATTTCCCAGGCAAGAATACTGGCATGGGTTGCCGTGCTCTCCTCTAGGGGATCTTCCCGACCCAGGGATCGAACCCATGTCTCTTATGTCTCATGCAAAGGCAGACAGGTTCTTTACCACCAGTGCCACCTGGGAAGCCCTATGCCCACTCTATAGGTGAACAAACTGAGGCACAGGGGATTAAGTAACGTGCCCAAGATCACAAAGTGACTAAGTGGGACAGCTGGGATTCGAACCAAGTTGTCTAGTTCCAAAGTCTGTGCTCTTTGTATTATATGGGTTTTGTTCTCCACTTATAGAAATAGGGCTTCCCTGGTGGCTCAGACGGTAAAGCGTCTGCCTACAGTGCAGGAGACCCGGGCTCAGTCCCTGGGTGGGAAGATCCCCTGGAGAAGGAAATGGCAACCCACTCCAGTATTCTTGCCTGGAAAATCCCGCGGACGGTGGGGATTTATAGTCCATGGGGTCACAAAGAGTCAGACCCGACTGAGCTACTTCAGGTTCTTATTTTTTNAGCGGCCCTGGTCTGTGTGTGTGCGTGTCTGTGTTCACACTCTACTGGGGAAGAGTGTGGTGGAAGCGAAGTGGGGCCTGAGTTCCCACCGGAGACTGAGGCTGGGTTGTGATAGTGAGAGCGCCACATGCTGGTCTACTAGACCAGCAGTCAGTGACAAGGGCCCTGGCCCTGGGCTTTGCAGAAAAGGGTTCCCACAAAGATGGAAAGTGGTGAAGCAAGTCAAGTATCAAGAGGGCAGAGCGTACAGTATGTGTAGTGGATAGGCATAAGGGCAGACTCAGAGGGCGAATCCCTGAGTTGCGCCCTGGTGATAGTTTGAATTACTTTTATGGGCATTTCTTCCAAGTTTTCTTTGACCAGTCATTTTGATGTACCTGGCTCGCAGTGCGTATTTAGTGTGTCTCAGGATCCTTCCATGTGTGCACGCATCTCTTAGCCAGGATGGACTCTACTGAAGAGGCCTGTGGGTAGCCCGGCCTTTGAGCCTCCCCTTTGACCTCCAAGGAGTGTTCCTGCGCATGTGTGATCAGAGAGGTCTCCTGACTTCCAGAATGAGAAGTATGTGGTCTGGACAGGGCCCAGCCTCTCACTTAATAGTCCTGCTATTGTCTTGGAGTTTTGGTCCATAGGGAATGAGTCTCCAATCGCTTTACCCTGAAGGGGGCCCATCTACCTTCTGCCTCAGAAGGAAGGAGGCAGAGGCAGGTGTGTTGGCCAAATTTTGCAGCTGTCAACCTGAGTGTGTGTTGACTGGGCAAAGTGAGTTCTCTTTTCGCTGTTGGGTAAAAGGCAGTGCCTCTGCAGAGGTGTTGGGGTGAAGAGGTGTGTGTCCGTTTCTGGGTCTGTCTTCGTCCCTGACCCTTCTGGGGTTCCCTGTTGCTGATTAAGTGCTCCAGCCCCTGCTGACTTCATGGTCCCCTGGCTGCTCACATTTTCCTGCCTCCCAGCCACCATCTTTTTGTTCCTCAAATTCACCATTCCTGCCTCAGTGCCTTGGCACATGCTCTTCCAGCCATCTGGATTGTCTTTATCCTCTCTCTGCTTTGCCTGACTAGCTCCTAGGGAAAGCCTTTCCCGACCCCTCCCATCCTCTGCCCAGTGGGCACTGCTGGGCTAACCAATCACAGGACCTCTCTCACTGTGTCATAAGGGCTCGGGAGGGAGCCCCTTTCTGCTGGGGGAGTTGTGTGGGGGTGGGGACCATGGCACCTCTTCCTCTAATTTCCCATAGCCCCCGAGACTTGGCACATAGTCAGGGTGAGTGTTTATGGAGTGAATGAATGGATGAATGGAATTGTGTGTCTTGTCTGTTACTGGGGATTTTGTGATCCTCTGTGTGTATCTCTGCCGGGTATCACTCTGTATATGTGAATGTGTGTCTGTGTGTGTCTCTATGTTCTGGGCATTTTTTTGGGTCTGTGTTATCCGTGTGAATGTTTTCTCTGTGTGGGTCTGCCCTTGTCTGTATGTAGAAACACACAGTTGTATATTTCTAGAGATTTTTGAAGATGCATGTGGGTATCTGTATGTGTGTGCATGCATCTCTTTGTGTCTCTGGTTTCCTGGGTATATCTGTGAATGTGTGTGTGTGTGTCGTGTGTGTGTGTCAAGGTCTCTGGGTGTGTGTTATGGTTTGTGTGTGCATTTGTGTGTATCTCGTATCTGGGTTCCTGGGTCTATGTGAGTGTGTGTGTGTAGCTGTATTTGTGTTTGAGTAGCTCTGGGGGTGTGTGTGTGTGGCCCCAGGTATCTGCTGCCTGTGTGGCCCAAAGGCCCCCTGTGCCCCCTTTTGCAGGACAGCAACCATCTGGCGGAGCCTGAGCCCCTTCTGGGGGGAGGAATACACCGTGCACTTGCCCCTGGATTTCCACCATCTGTCCTTCTATGTGCTGGACGAGGACACGGTGGGGTGTGTGTGCTGGGGACCCAAACCTGGGCGTCTGAGGGAAGGCGGGACACCCCAAAGCACAGTCCACTTCTGCACCCACCTCGCCACGGGCGGGACAGGGCTCCCTGACTTGGACCCTCACCTGCCTGCCTTTCTGCAGGCACGACGACATCATAGGCAAGATCTCGCTGAGCAGGGAGGCCATTACAGCAGACCCCCGAGGTGGGTGAGGGTGCCAGGCAGAGGGAAGGGGGTGGCGCTTGCCGGGGCGTAGCAAGCAGCACGGGGCAGCACAGAGCCTTCGGGGGAAACTGTTTTGGTTGTTGCTTCTGTTTTGAATTTTTTTTAAATTTGTATTATTTATTTTGTATGTGCTGGGTCTTCGTTGCTGCATGGGCTTTCCTCTAGTTGCAGCGAGCGGGGGCCACGCTCTAGCTGCTGTGCACAGGCTTCTCATTGCAGCGGCTTCTCTTGTGGTGGAGCAGGGCCTTCAGTAGTCGTGGCTCCTGGGCTCTGGGGCACAGGGTTACTAGTTGTGGCTCATGGACTTAGTTGCTCCATGGCACATGGGATCCTTCCGGATCAGGGATCGAACCCGAGTGTACTGCATTTGCAGGCGGATTTTTTTTTTTTCTTTACCACTGAGCCACCAGGGAAGCCCAGATTTCAATTTAACTCATTTGTTGAGCAGTTAACTTATTTACATTCAATATTCAAAAGATACAGTTAGTGGTGGAACTGTCCCTCTTGTCCCAGCTTCTCCGTTCTCATCCCCCGTGTTGTCAGTTTCTTGTATGTCCTTCTAGGGACATTTTAAACCTATCCAAGCAAGGGACTTCCCTGGTGGTCCAGTGGCTAAGACTTCACACTCCCATGCAGGGGCCCGGGGTTTGATCCCTGCTCAGGGAGCTAGATCCCACGTGCCACAACTAAGAGTTTTCGTGCTGCAACTAAAAGTCCCGCATGCTGCAACTAAGATCCAGCACAGACAGATAAATAAAACAAAATAAATATTAAAAAATATGCAAGTAGCAATAGTAATAGCAGCAAACATTTATGTAGTGCTTACTGTGTGCTGATCACTTTCTGAGTGCTTTACATGTATCAGTTCACTTAATTATTCTAATCACCCTAAGAGGAGTACTCTTATTACGCTTATTCTGCGTGCGCATGCTCAGTCGCTTCAGTCATATCCAGTTGTTTGCAACCCGATGGACTGTGGCCCGCCAGGCTCCTCTGTCCATGGGATTTCCCAGGCAAGAATACTGGCATGGGTTGCCGTGCTCTCCTCTAGGGGATCTTCCCGACCCAGGGATCGAACCCATGTCTCTTATGTCTCATGCAAAGGCAGACAGGTTCTTTACCACCAGTGCCACCTGGGAAGCCCTATGCCCACTCTATAGGTGAACAAACTGAGGCACAGGGGATTAAGTAACGTGCCCAAGATCACAAAGTGACTAAGTGGGACAGCTGGGATTCGAACCAAGTTGTCTAGTTCCAAAGTCTGTGCTCTTTGTATTATATGGGTTTTGTTCTCCACTTATAGAAATAGGGCTTCCCTGGTGGCTCAGACGGTAAAGCGTCTGCCTACAGTGCAGGAGACCCGGGCTCAGTCCCTGGGTGGGAAGATCCCCTGGAGAAGGAAATGGCAACCCACTCCAGTATTCTTGCCTGGAAAATCCCGCGGACGGTGGGGATTTATAGTCCATGGGGTCACAAAGAGTCAGACCCGACTGAGCTACTTCAGGTTCTTATTTTTTTATAGTAATAGGACTCCATTAGGCACACTGTTCTATATCCTGTCTTTTCACTTCGCCGTGTATCTTGGAGATCTTTCCATGTTAATGTCTCAAGAGCGTCTGCATTCTTTGCTCTTAGTATGGCTTCATGGCTCCACTTTGTGGATATACCATCATCTGTTTGGCGAAGCACCTTCTTGATGTGCACTTGGGTTACTGACAATGTTTCCCTAGTTCAAACAATGCTGCAACGACTAGCCTTGTACCAACGTGATTGCACACATCACGCAAGTTTATATTAATTAGAAAATTTTTGACTGTGCAGTGCAGTATGTTGGATCTTAGCTCTCCAGCCAAGGATCGAACCCATGCTCCCTGCATTGGAAGCAAGGAGTCTTAACCATGGAATTGCCAGGGAAGTCCCCATATATGCCAGTTATATCAATCTGCATAATGAATTCCTAGAGGTAGATCTGCTGGATCAAAGAGTATCCACATTAGCACGTTTGATAGTGATTATAGTTATTGTTAAATTACTCTCCAGTTACTTAACAGCTAACTGTTTAATCTACCCTTTAACCTTGTCAACAAATGCCAAACTTTTGGATCTTGAATCTGATAGGTTAAAAAATTGGCTCGTTGTGTGGGCCGTTTTGCATTTCTGTATAAGTAAATTTGAAGACCTTTTTATATACTCAAGAGTCTCTTTATTTCCTCTTTTTAATGTCTATTGTCTATTCACATTGTATGTGTATTTTTCACCCACTGGGTTGTTTGCCTTTTCTTCCTTTTTTGTGGGAGATCTTTATATATGAGGAAAATAAACTTTGTCACATTAGCTGCAAATTTTTTTTCTCCTTGTGGCTTATATTTTGACTTTGCTTATCATTTTTTCCATTAGAAAATTTGCTTCTTTTTCTGTAATCAAAATTTGTGTGTGGTGGTGGGGGGGCAGTGCATGTGATTTTATGTAATGCCTAGAAAGTCCTTCTCAGTCCTGATATTAGGACAGATTGTTTTATATGATTCTTTCCAGCAACCATTCATTCTCATTTTTTTTTTAAACAGTCAAGTCTTTGATCTATTTGGAACTTAACCAGATACAAGGTATCCAATAGAGATTGAACTTTACTGCTTTGGTCTAGATGATTCTTAGTTATCTTGACACCATTTATTGAATAATATAATAATATATTTTTGCATCAGTAAGCATTAGTTGACAGCACACTATGTGCCAATCATTATAATCATCACTCCTATTTAGTGAAGGCTTATTATGTGCCAGGCACAAGGCTAAGTACTTTACATTTAGTCCACACAATACCAAGTGAAGTGAGGTGAGATGGAACTTAACTTTTCTAACTTGATTTTTGCAACAGATACCTAATCAAGTTAGAAAAGGCTGATGGCATCCTGGACTTGGGAATAACGAAAGAGATAGAGAGGTAAAGTAGAACTTATACTTCTGGCAGCATGGAGGACTAGATCCACAGAATGGCTCTCTGGCCACATAACAGTGAGATCCTAAATTAGATGCAATTCCTAACACATTGTTGGAAGGATGTGAAGAGGATTCAGTATTCCTCCATTTGCATGCAAGCTAAGTCTCTTCAGTCGTGTCTGACTCTTTGCGACCCCATGGACTGTAGCCCACCAGGCTCCTCTGTCCATGGGATTCTCTAGGCAAGAGTACTGGAGCAGCATTCCATGCGCTCTTCTCTTCCTCCTTCTCTCGGTGAATCATGAGCTAAAACCTAATATGGAGTGGTGAGCAAGAGGCAATGGAGTAAGAAAGGATTTCCCTGAAAGTTAATGTCAATATCAGATTCACAGTCAACAGACTAAATCTTAGGCCAGGGGGAAAGTGGCTTTTACTGAACCTGAGAATTCCCCTTCAAAGGTCCTAAGCAACTGCTACTCCTCTCCAGGGGTAAGCATCCTCATGTTAAATTTCCTACAGAGTAAGCTCAAACAAGCGTGACTTCACAATCAAAGATCATCACACACACAAGGAAGTGAGCCACCAAGAGCAAGAGTCAGCAGAAATGATGACCATCAGATTTAGACCCATAAAGACTTTAGACTTTGTGTTTATGATATATAAGAATTTTAAAAATTCAGTAAATAAAATTTAATCACCTGAAAGGGCCAGGAATAACCATGATAAATTAAAGCAATGCATTAAAAAAAAAAACAACTGACTTGGAAGAGAACCAAATCAAATGCTTAGAGATAAAAGGTACAATTGTTGACCTTAAAAATCAAGTGGATGAGTGGCACATCATTCTTTCAGAGCTGAAGTCAGAATTAGTGAACTGGGAGAGAGATCTAAAGAAATTATTTAAACTTCAGCTCAGAGAAATGAAAAGCTTATGAGAGAAGTTCAAGACATGGAGAATAACTGAGAAAGTCTCTGCTGCTGCTGCTGCTAAGTCTCTTCAGTCGTGTCTGACTCTGTGCAACCCCATAGACGGCAGCCCACTAGGCTTCCCCATCCCTGGGATTCTCCAGGCAAGAACACTGGAGTGTTGCCATTTCCTTCTCCAATGCGTGAAAGTAAAAAAGTGAAAGTGAAGTCGATCAGTCGTGTCCGACTCTTAGCGACACCATGGACTGCAGCCTACCAGGCTCCTCCGTCCATGGATTTTCCAGGCAAGAGTACTGGAGTGGGGTGCCATTGCCTTCTCTGGGGAAAGTCTCTAACATCCATTTTATTGGAGTCCTAGAAGAAGAATATAGAAAAAGCTGGGGAGAGGAACTGGTTCTAAAAAATTGATGGCCTGGAATTTTCCAGAGCTCAAGGGCATGATTTCATAAGTAGAAGGAGCACAACCTTTACTAAGCAGGATTTTTTTTTTTTTTTAATCCTTACCTAGATATACTGTAGGGAGACTGCAAAAAACATCAAAGACTTGGTCTTAAACTTGGAAAAGATAGACCATTCATGCAAGATCAGTTATTAGGCTGAAATGACTTCCCAGTAACTACAGCTGAAGGTGGAAGTCAGTGGAAGAGTATCTTTAAAATTTTTTATTTAGTTAGTTTTAATTAAAAAAAATTTTTTGGCCATGCCACTTGCCATGTGGGATCTTAGTTCCCCGACCAGGGATTGAACCCATACCCCCTCCCTGCATTGGGAGTGCAAAATCTTAACCACTGGACTGCCAGGGAAGTCCTTGGAACAGTATCTTTAATGTGTTAAGAGAAATGAGAGACAGAGAGAGAGAGAAAGAAGGAGAGGTTAAGATTGAGAAGACCAAGACTGACTTGATTGATTCAGGCCAACAGCCTATAAGAAGGCTCAGAGATAAGAATGCCCAAGTGTTTTGTTTTTTTTTTTTTCCTGAGGAGAGAGTAAATGACGGAGGGCTTTATATACTAGGATGAAGAGTGTGATAGCACATGGTTAGGGGCACTGCTGCCTGTATTTGAATCCTAGCTCTGCAGTTTACCAGCTCCCTCCTTGCTGTGCCTCTTTTTCCTCCTCTGGAAGTGGGGATAATTACAGTACCTATAGCAGAAGGCTAACGAGAGGTCCATGACTCGATATCTTTTAAATGTTAATTGAATTTTTAAAGATAATGTGATGCCTAGACGGTGGTAGGTGCTTAATGAATGCTGGTGCCTGTGCCCTCCAGGAATTGACAGCTGGATCAACCTGAGCCGTGTGGACCCGGACGCGGAGGTGCAGGGTGAGGTCTGCCTGGCCGTGCAGACGCTGGAGGACGTGCGGGGCCGTTGTCTTCACTGTCACGTGCTCCAGGCTAGGTGTGGTCATGATGGGGGTGAGGGTAGGGTGGGGGGTGGTCTGAGAATGAGCAGGAATCCACTGGACTTCTCCCAGCTGCCTTGAGACCACCTCACTCCTGAGATACTTCTGGGCTCAAAACCGACATTCTTTGTAAGACAAACAGTCCAAGCTCACCAGGTTGCAGGTTTCTTGGGTTAAAGCATGAGCAAAATCTTTGTTGGGTCCCCAGTGACCAGCAACCAAAGGCCAGATACTCAGAGTGACCAGGCAGATGGGTGTGGAGATGTATTAATCAAATCATAAGTGATAGACACCCAGTTTATACTGGCTTAAGCAGATTGGCTCATATGAATGACATGCAGCTTCAGGCATGGCTGGATCCAGGTGATCCAACAGAGACATCAGGAATCTGCAGACATAGATTCCTTGGGTGTCTTTTGTATTAACTTTATTCTGACAGTTTCTCCCCAAGTAGGGACAAAGCTGACCCTAACGGCTCCAGACTGGCATCCTACCAATTTGGCAGCTCCAGTTTCACCATTTCCAACCAATATCCTGGGACTAACTCTTATTGACCCAGTTTGGAGTACCTGCCTATCACTGAACCAATTACACTGACTCTGATTGGTCAGACCTGAGTTGCAAGCTCCTTCCTGGCAGAGAGGGAGGAATCGACCCACTCAAGGCATGTGGGCTGGGAGAAAGGGAAGGGCAGGTCCTGTCCCAAGGAAACATCAGAAAAAAGATGGATGCAACTCCTGGGATACCATCTTCCCTCTTGTCTATTTATCACTCCTCTCTTTCTCAGCTGCCCCGTCACTCTATTTCCTTGACTATTTCCACTCCTTTCACCCTCCCACATCTTATTTTGTTTTTTGCCCATGTTTTTCCCCACACCTTACTCCCTTTATTCTTACTTTTAGGCCAGTCCTCACCCAAGTTGGACTAGGTCTCTATTTCTAGTTTTCTCTGTGACCTTAAAGCCCTTTCTTGCCCTCTCTGTGCCTCTCCCACCACTTCCAGATTTCTATCCCCAGCTGGAGCTCCCTGGAGATTGAATGGAGTAGCAGGCAGGCATAGGACAGGCAAAAGGACTTTTTTGGGGTAGGGGCTCCTCACTTACTCTGTGCCCATGGCCTCCTCCCCAGCTACAAAGGATCCTTGCAAGTAGGAGAGGGACCAATTGCTGTCGCTTAGCAACTAGCCTGGCTCCTAGGAAACCAAAGAAGGCTTCAGATGCCAAGTGGGGTGGGAGAGAAACAGCAGGAGGAAACAAGCAGCCCCTGGGTGTGTAGGGGAGATGGTCCCTGGATTTGGGGGACCTTGAGAAGGAGGGGTGGGAATGGCTGAGACTTGGGTTGTCATGGCAACCAGAGGCAGGGGGTCCCTTCCTTATGCCTTTTCTTGGTCCTAGTGTGGTTAGGAGTGTTTGTTGAGTGAATGAGTGAGCTGAGCACTCTTCACATATCATCTCACCCCTTAGCCCTGTGAGGTCAGTCTGTTATTACTCTGATTTTCCAGATGAGGAAACTGAGGCTCAGGGAGGGCAAGTGACTTTTCCCAGTGTCACTCAGCCAGTGAATGGGAGAATCCAGGCTATGAACCTTGGCGTCTGGCATCTGGTCTCCCATCCATCGGCTCCAGGGAAACAGAGGCTCCCTTTCCCTTCCTCATTGCACCTTCACCTGCTGCTTTGTGGTGTTCAACTTGACCTTTCTGCGCTTCAGTTTCCTTACCTACAAAATGTGGGCATAGTAATGTGTGTCCTCATAGGGTAGCGTTAATCAAAAGGAAGATACCAGGTTTGGACGGGCCTGGTGAGGGATGTACAAAATAATACAATAGTACAATGTACTATTTTGTTGTCTTGGAAATCAGCAGCATTTGAATTGTCTACCCTGAACCCCTTCCCCAAGGCTTGGGTCTTGGTCCTTAAGGGTCCTGTGACCCCCCATTCCTTACCTCATCTTTCCGCAGGGACCTGGCCCCCAGAGACATCTCTGGCACGTCTGACCCATTTGCACGTGTGTTTTGGGGCAGCCAGAGCTTGGAGACTTCGGTAAGTGGTGGAGCAGAGCTGGGAGACTGGGGCATTAAATGACTTTGGGAAAGCCACTTAACCACTGTGAACCTCAGCCTTCCCATCTGTAAAATGGAGACAAGAGTGGTCCCATTAGGTCTCTCTGTCTCTCACTCCATCCTCTCCCAGACCATTAAGAAGACTCGCTTCCCACACTGGGATGAGGTGCTGGAGCTGCGGGAGATGCCAGGTTCCCCATCCCCTCTGCGAGTGGAACTCTGGGACTGGGACATGGTTGGCAAGAATGACTTCTTGGGAATGGTGAGCACCCCCCAGACACCCTCCATGGCTCACCACTGCCTCCAAGGGGGACTAGGGAGAAGGGCTGGGCATCCTGGGGCTCACTTGGAAGGGTAGATGTGACGTTTGCCTTATCTGGTACCTTGGCCAGGCCTGGGTGACAAAGTCCCATGATCCCATTGGTGCAGGAACCTACCTGAGGTCATAGGGCGGGCCCAGATTCTTATTCTGGGATGAGAGTACCCAGGGTGACTGTGCTTCACTGTGCTAAGTGCTTCTCCAGCATCACTTCATTTATATGACCTTAATGGCCACTGTTAAGAGGCTGGGACCATTGCTGTCTATCTTACAGATGGGAAGACTAAGGTTCAGAGAGGTGAAGTGGCTTTCCCAAGGTCATATGATTAAGAAATGGCAGAGTCAGTATTTGAGTTCACGTCTCTCTGAATCCAGAATCTCACTCTTACTCCTGGATGCACTGGGCTCAAGATCTTTCTCTTGGAACTTCAGCCTCCCCATCTGTAAAGTGGGTATGATTTTTCTTGCCTCTCAGGAGTAGTGAGTTGATGTATACTCAGCATTTTTGTTTTGACAGGTTTTTTTGTTTTTTGTTTTTGTCTGGGTCGCATGACCAGGGATTGAATCTGGACCGCAGCAGTGAAAGCTGAGTCCTAACCACTAAGCCACCAGGGAAGTCCTGAAGCTGCCAGTTTTTAAAAGGAGGCAAGATTAGAGTAAATAAGAGGGAGACTTGGTCATGGACCTCCCTTGAAATGACCACATGCTTCACCAAAGTCACTAAGGTGTGTAAAATGGTGCCACTGCTTTGGAAGAATCTGGCAGTTCCTCAGTAGTTAGAGTTACCACGTGACCCAGCAATTGCACTCCTGGGTGTGCACCAAAGAGAAAGGGAAACACATATCCACACACAACATTTTACATTAATGTAAATAGCAGCATCATTCATAAATAGCCAAAAGTAGAAACAGCTCAAACATCTATCAACAGATGAATGAAGAAACAAAATATAGTACATTTACTCAGAGGAATATTATGTGGCCATAAAAAGCAGTGACATCCTGACACATGGATCCTGTGACATTCATCCTGACACATTCATCCAGCAACATGGATGAATTTCAAAAACAATGCTAAGTGAAAGAAGCCTGTCCCAAACTCCCCACATATTACATAATTTCATTTATCAGTTCAGTTCAGTTCAGTTTAGTCGCTCAGTCGTGTCCAACTCTTCGTGACCCCATGACTCTTCATGATGCCAGGTCTCCCTGTCCATCACCAACTCCTGGAGTTCACTCAAACTCATGTCCATTGAATCAGTGATGCCATCCAACCATCTTATCCTCTGTCGTCCCCTTCTCCTCCTGCCTTCAATCTTTCCCAGCATCAGGGTCTTTTCAAATGAGTCAGCTCTTCCCATTAGGTGGCCAAAGGATTGGAGTTTCAGCTTCAACATCAGTCCTTCCAATGAACACTCAGGACTGATTTCCTTTAGGATGGACTGACTGATTGGATCTCCTTGCAGTCCAAGGGACTCTCAAGAGTCTTCTCCAAAACCACAGTTCAAAAGCATCAATTCTTCGGTGCTCAGCTCTCTTTATAGTCCAGCTCTCACATTCACACGTGACTACTGGAAAAACCATAGCCTTGACTAGACGGACCTTTGTTGGCAAAGTAATGTCTCTGCTTTTTAATATGCTATCTAGGTTGGTCATAACTTTCCTTATAAGGAGTAAGTGTCTTTTAATTTCATGGCTGCAGTCACCATCTGCAGTGATTTTGGAGCCCCCCAAAATAAAGTCAGTCACTGTTTCCCCATCTATTTGCCATGGAGTGATGGGACTGGATGCCATGATCTTCATTTTCTGAATGTTGAGCTTTAAGCCGACTTTTTCACTCTCCTCTTTCACTCTCAAGAGGCGTTTTAGTTCTTCTTCCTTTTCTGCCATAAGAGTGGTGTCATCTGCATATCTGAGGTTATTGATATTTCTCCCGGCAATCTTGATTCCAGCTTGTGCTTCTTCCAGCCCAGCGTTTCTCATGATGTACTCTGCATATAAGTTAAATACAAGAGAATCTATAAAGACAGAAAAAATAGTGGTTTCCAGGGACTGGAGGATGGGGAGTGTTTGCTAATGGATATAGGCTTTCTTTGGCCAGAGGAATTGATAGAAAATGGTCTGAAATTAGTGGTGGTAGTTGCACAACCTGTAAATATATTAAAAGCCACTGAATTACTTTAAATTGGTGAATTATATGGGATATATATTATATCTGTATAAAATTGTTATTTAAAAAGAGAGGGGGAGGGTGGGACTTGACCTTCTGGACTATCTTTAAGCCTTTTGATAGATGCAAGTTTTGTCCCTCAATGGAGCTGAAAATACGTTCACTCCAGACATGCTGTGTCTAGCCACTGTGTGACCTTGGGCAAACCACTCCACCTCTCTGAGCCTCAGTTTCCTCAACTGTAGATTAAATGTTCCCTGGAAGCCTTCGGTACCCTGGCAGGAGCTAATAATTGGGGGACGGAGTGTTACAATCGTTGTGTTGATAGAACACGGTGGAGGAGGAGGAGCTGACCCTGGGTGGGCTTTGCCACCCCTCCTTGGATCGGCAGCCTAACTCTTCTTCCAGGGCCCAGCAGGGCAGAGCTCTGCTGAGGGTCTGTGTGTCGCCCCACAGGTGGAGTTCCCCCCACAGGTCCTGCAACACAACCCGCCCAATGGCTGGTTCCGCCTCCTGCCCTTTCCCAGAGCAGAGGAGGATTCTGGGTAAATGTGGGTACAGTGGGAGGAGGCTGGGCTGGAACCATGTTGAGTTCCGTCTTCTGCTCGCAGGCCAGTCCTTATGGGTGCCCACGTTAGCCCACACGCTGTCACCAGGTCCCTTCATTCACTTAACAGACGCTTGCTGAATGTCTCACCACATGCGTTTACATGTGTCCAAATGAGTTCACCTTATTCCCATCCACCTGCAAACACATCAGTTCAATCTGATGTGTGTGCAGAATTTCTGGTCTCTCCACACCTGTCCACACACCTGTTCACACCATCCATTCATGTATGCATGTGTTTACACTGGCCTCATCTTTCTACATAGGCCAGATCTGTTTACACTGCCTGCCTGTGTCCATTCCTGTTTATACCTGTCGATACCTGTTCACCCCTGTTTATACTGCCCACGCCTGTTCATACCCGCCCATACCTGTCTGGTCTGACAATTATCCGTGCTCTTCACCAGCGCTCACACCTGCCTCTCTTGTTCCCTGCCCCTGCCCATACATACTTATGTTCCTTTTCCTGTGTTCTGGCCCCGGCCAGCGGGAGCTTGGGTGCTCTGAGGCTGAAGGTGCGCCTGACCGAGGACTCTGTCCTGCCCTCACGGTACTACCAGCCGCTCAGGGAGCTGCTCATGGAGTCGGTGCTGGGGCCAGCAGAGGTGGGCGCGTCACTGGGGGTGTGTGTGGGGGGTCTGGATCATGGCCACCCCCTGTGTTAGGGATGTCTAGCTGAGCTCTTCTGCTTTGGGGTCTCGGGGCCTCAGGCCGCCTCTTTTCCCTCCTGTCCTTGTGCAGGAGGATGCCGCCAGCCCCNGTGTGATGAAGAGCAGAGCTTGAATTCTGCCTGGGGTCAAATCCTGGCTCTGCCACTTATTGCTGTGTGACCTTGGGCAAGTGACCTTCCCTCTCTGGGTCTCAGTTGCTTCCTCTGTAAAATGGAGACACAGAACCTCCAAGGGTGAGTATTACATAAGCAAATACATGGAGAAATATTTGGCCTGTTACTATTCATGATCAGAAATCACAGATCTGGGTGTGAATCCTGCTTCCTCTACTCATCAGCTGCGTGACCTGGGGCAAGTCAGTTGACATCTCTGAGTTTCTGCTTCCTCAGCTGTAAAACGGGAATAATGACGATGCCTCCTTCACAGGGCTGTGCCCTTTGCACAGTGCTTGGCACAAAGCAGACTCTGAGGATGTTTGGCTAAGTCTGATGGTGCAGAATTGGTATTATTACTCCATTTTCCAGGTGGGGAAACTGAGGCCCAGAGAAGAAAAGCCTCCTTGGCAGACCAGGATGGCCTCCTGAGCCATGTCCTCTTCTCCCTGTACCACCCATCCCTTGTCCTTGCTGTCCCAGTTTCCCCAACTGGGAAGTGGGTTTGGAGGACTCCTGTCACCTGCTGCTCCTCTCTGCAGGACGTGAAGTACCTGGCCATAAGCGGCTTTCTCTTCCTGCGATTCTTCGCACCTGCCATCCTCACTCCGAAGCTGTTTGACCTCCGGGACCAGCACGCGGATCCCCAGACCAGCCGCTCACTGCTGCTGCTTGCCAAGGTGCAGGCAGTGGAGGGCTCCCCCACCCAAAATCCTGGGTGTTCTTAGTCAGGGAGGAGCATGAGAGGACCAAACTGGGAGGCCGGACCCATGGAAGACCCAAACGAGACCCAGAGAAATCTGTTTGACATGGCACCTCCAGCTTTTAAAAAGTTAGACTGTACCAGGCCTTAGTTGTGCCATGTGGGATCTTTAGTTGTGGCATGTGGGATCTAGTTCCCTGACTAGGGATTGAACCTGGGGCCCCTGCACTGGAAGCATGGAGTCTTAGCCACTGGACCATGAAGGGGAAGCCCCAGCTTTTCATCCTGAGTGTGAAGGCTTTCATTTTGCTCTCAATTCCTTCTTTGGAATGGAACCTCTCCCCTTCTGGGGGAAGGTGGGAAGCAGGCTAGCAGTCATTTACACTTTAGTATGAATCAGACCATCATTCACAAAGGGGCCACATTTGGAGGTTCTGATGGGCTCAAGTATATGATGAGATCAAGCAGTCCTGAATGAGGTTATTTGGGTTCTAGATGGGGGACAGAATAAAAGCACTGGGGATACACATCTGTGCACAGAGAGGGACAGATATCTTTTCAGGCAGGTGCTTCTATCGCTTTCTCCTTTCTTTGGGCACTGAGTTGGGAGCCAGGACTCTGGGGCAGTTCTGGGTCCACAGAGGCCCTCCCTGCTGCAGTGACCTTGGCCCTGGCAGCGCCCCCTGCTCCTTTGCTCCAGGCTGTGCAGAGCATCGGAAATCTGGGCCAGCAGCTGGGCCAGGGCAAGGAGCTGTGGATGGCCCCCCTACACCCCTTCCTGCTGCAGAGCATTTCCAGGGTGAGAGACTTCCTGGACCAGCTGGTGGATGTGGATGGGAAGGAGGGTGAGTTCCCATGGCCCTGCCACAGCCAACTTGTCACTCTACGGGACCCTCAGGGCCTACCCGTCCCCACCCCTCCCCCACCCAGCACTCACTGAGACTGTGCACCTGTGGGTCAGCTAGTCAGTCAACGAACCCTTCCTGGCATATGCTGTGTTAGGGCCCAGGGGTGAACAGATGCAGGCCCTCCAGACCACTTCAGCCCCTGTGGAGATGGGAGAGGGGATCGTGGCATGGCACTTACTCCATTGACAGATATCTATTAAGTGCCTGCTATGTCCTAGACACCGTTCCAGGGTCTGGGGACACAGCAGTGGGTGAGATAGAAGAAGCTCCTGCTCATGAGGATGTTTTATTCTAGTGGAGACAACAGGCAGTAAATAAGATGAGTTAGCAAATCATATGGTGTGTTAGGGAGAGAGAAGTGCTAAGGAGAAAAAATAAAGGAAGGATGGGAATATTGGGCCAGGGGCGGCAGATCAGCCTTTTCAAGAGGGTGGCCAGGAATGGCCTCCCCAGGGTGATATTAGAGCAAAGACCTGAAAGAGGACAGAGAGCAAGCAGTGAGGATCCTGGGAAAGTGTTTCAGGCTGGGGACAGTGTGTGCAAAGGCCCTGGGGTGGACAGTGAGGGGGGCCAGTGAAGAAGAAGGAGCGAGAGGGAGTGGAGGAGAGGTGAGGGGGCAGGTCATGTGGGGTTGCTGGGAGGATTTAGGCTTTTACTTGGAGTGAAGTGGAACCACAGGGTAGATTTATTTTATTGATGTTCAAGGATTTATCTATTTGGCTGCGTCAGGTCTTAGTTGAGGCACATGGGCTCAATAGTTGTGCAGGCTTAGTTGCCCGGTGGCATGTGGGATCTTAGTTCACTGACCAGGAATCGAACCTGTGTCCCTTGCACTGGCAGATAGATTCTTAACCACTGGACCCCCAGGGAACTCCCCATAGGATAGTTTTAAGCAGAGGAGTTAGGGATGAGTCTATATCACGTGGGGCCCAGGTCATGAAATACTTGGGTCCAAATCACCTAGGAGCACCCTGTGGAAATGTGGAGGCCTGGTTGTGACCTGGTGGGGTCCATGTATGCTGGGGGTGGGGGGCCCTGTGTCTGGATCCCCTAAGGGTAGCTAGATCCAGGGCATAGTGACTAGCATCCAGTCACTCCCTGGACTGACTCCTCCTGCTGGTGCCTGTACATCCCTCAAGTTGGAAAGGGATCACCAAGGCCAACTGTGGGCCCCCACTCCCTGCCACCCCCATTCCCCTCCGCAGCCCTCAATAATACCATTCCCTTTGGAGAAAGTAGAGTCCATCTTATTCATCCTCCTGCCTCTCGAGGAGTCAAGAATCCCGCTCCTCCATGAGACCCTTGGAAGGTGGAGCCTGGGTGGGAAGGGTTCCCAGTCCCCGCTCCCCATTTTCCAGAGGCTGGGGGCCCAGCCAGGGCCCTGTTCCCGCCCTCAGTGACTATCCGAGAAGGCTACCTGCTCAAGCGCAAGGAGGAGCCTGCCGGCCTGGCCACACGCTTTGCCTTCAAGAAGCGCTACTTCTGGCTCAGCGGAGAGACGCTGTCCTACTCCAAGAGTCCTGAGTGGCAGGTGGGGCTCCAGCCCGCGGTGGGGGGACTTCCACAGTGGCCTCCCTCACAGAGCTGCCTCTTTGTACCCAGGGGGATACTGAGGCCCAGGAGGGGCCAAGGACTTGCCCAAGGTCCCAAGACAGCTTAGCAAACTCAAAGGCCAGGCTCTGTGCTCATACCTGTGGGTCCAGGTGGGCACAGAACAGGGACAGGCAAACGCTTACACGCAGCATCAGACGATCTTCAGCATGTGCACCTGTGGTGGCTGGGACGTACCTGTCCAGATGTGGACACTCCCAGGGCGTGGACAATGCTTAGCCCTCCTCAGCTGTCTCCACGCAGGTCTCTGCCTGCATACCACGCATGCTAAGTCACTTTGGTCGTGTTCAACTCTTTTGTGAGCCTATGGACTGTAGCCTGCCAGGCTCTTCTGTCCATGGGATGCTCCAGGCAAGAATACTGGAGTGGGTTGCCATGCCCTCCTCCAAGGGATCTTCCTGACCCAGGGATCAAATCTGAGTCTCTCTTGTCTCCTGCGTTGGCAGGCAGGTTCTTTACTACTAACCCCACCTGGGAAGCCCAAAGGGGATGCTGTGGCTGCATGGGCTGGGAATTGCACCTGGGCCTCCTGTGTGGCAGGCAGAATTCTACCACTGAACTACCCATGCACCCAAGTACTATAGAAACTCACAGAAAATTGGATCTCTCACCCAAAGGTACATGCAGTCATATCCAGGCATCCGTTCACCCATCAAGCACTTACTGAGTACCTACTATGTACCATGCAGTGGTCTAGGTGCTGGAGATACTGCAATAAACAAAACACAAACTCCCTGCTCTCATGGGGCTGCCATTCAAGTCTAGCTCAAACTGAGACACCCATGGGGATCTTCCTATTTCTGTGTCCGCACACCCACAAATCATAACAGCTACCACTGGAGACGGTGTCCACACTTATTCTTTCTATTTTATCAGCAGAGTGTAGATTCTAGAGTTCAACTCCCTGTCCAATTCTGGCTCCACCAGCTGAGTGGCCTCTGGAGGGTCCTTTAGTCTCTTCTGCCTCAGTTTTCTCATCTGTAAATTGGGAGGAATGATAGACCCAGCCTCAGAAATCTGTTGTCATGATGAAATAAGTTGGTAGGTGTAGAGTGCTTAGAACCACATCCCAAGTGCAGCAGCAGGGGTTGCCATGGGGACATGATGATGATGGAAACTGATGCCCAGAGAAGTTATCACTGGGAGAGTGATTGTGGGACTCACGGGGCCGCTAAGTGGACGTGCATATAGCACAGATGCACGAGGCTGATTGTCCCCATGCCGGAACACACCACCCGATGCACACACCCACAGGAAAGCTGTCCCCAGGCCCGGTCTCCCTGGCCCCTGGCCCTAGCCTGCCCTGCAGCGAGAGTCCTCTCTCCCAGATGCGCTCCTCCATCCCCGTGTCGCACATCCGAGCCGTGGAGCGCGTGGACGAGGGCGCCTTCCAGCTGCCGCACGTGATGCAGGTGGTGACTCAGGACGGCGCGGGGGCGCCGCACGCCACCTACCTCCAGTGCAAGGTGAGGCGCCGCCAGCAGGGGAGGAGTAGAGGGCGCCTCTGGGGGCCCAACCCATCTCTGACCGCCCCACCACCTCCCCGCAGAACGTGAACGAGCTCAACCAATGGCTGTCGGCCCTGCGCAAGGCCAGCGCCCCCAACCCGGACAAGCTGGCCTCCTGCCACCCCGGTGCCTTCCGCAGCGGGCACTGGACCTGCTGCCTCCAGGCCGAGCGCTCAGGTGAGGGGGCAGGGCGGACTCAGGCTCCGCCCTCCACACCTGTCAATCACAGGGTGTCCCACCTCCGCCTGGGTTGGCCCTGCAACCTTGAGCAAGTTACTTAACCTCTCTNCCTGCTCATGAGGATGTTTTATTCTAGTGGAGACAACAGGCAGTAAATAAGATGAGTTAGCAAATCATATGGTGTGTTAGGGAGAGAGAAGTGCTAAGGAGAAAAAATAAAGGAAGGATGGGAATATTGGGCCAGGGGCGGCAGATCAGCCTTTTCGAGAGGGTGGCCAGGAATGGCCTCCCCAGGGTGATATTAGAGCAAAGACCTGAAAGAGGACAGAGAGCAAGCAGTGAGGATCCTGGGAAAGTGTTTCAGGCTGGGGACAGTGTGTGCAAAGGCCCTGGGGTGGACAGTGAGGGGGGCCAGTGAAGAAGAAGGAGCGAGAGGGAGTGGAGGAGAGGTGAGGGGGCAGGTCATGTGGGGTTGCTGGGAGGATTTAGGCTTTTACTTGGAGTGAAGTGGAACCACAGGGTAGATTTATTTTATTGATATTCAAGGATTTATCTATTTGGCTGCGTCAGGTCTTAGTTGAGGCACATGGGCTCAATAGTTGTGCAGGCTTAGTTGCCCGGTGGCATGTGGGATCTTAGTTCACTGACCAGGAATCGAACCTGTGTCCCTTGCACTGGCAGATAGATTCTTAACCACTGGACCCCCAGGGAACTCCCCATAGGATAGTTTTAAGCAGAGGAGTTAGGGATGAGTCTATATCACGTGGGGCCCAGGTCATGAAATACTTGGGTCCAAATCACCTAGGAGCACCCTGTGGAAATGTGGAGGCCTGGTTGTGACCTGGTGGGGTCCATGTATGCTGGGGGTGGGGGGCCCTGTGTCTGGATCCCCTAAGGGTAGCTAGATCCAGGGCATAGTGACTAGCATCCAGTCACTCCCTGGACTGACTCCTCCTGCTGGTGCCTGTACATCCCTCAAGTTGGAAAGGGATCACCAAGGCCAACTGTGGGCCCCCACTCCCTGCCACCCCCATTCCCCTCCGCAGCCCTCAATAATACCATTCCCTTTGGAGAAAGTAGAGTCCATCTTATTCATCCTCCTGCCTCTCGAGGAGTCAAGAATCCCGCTCCTCCATGAGACCCTTGGAAGGTGGAGCCTGGGTGGGAAGGGTTCCCAGTCCCCGCTCCCCATTTTCCAGAGGCTGGGGGCCCAGCCAGGGCCCTGTTCCCGCCCTCAGTGACTATCCGAGAAGGCTACCTGCTCAAGCGCAAGGAGGAGCCTGCCGGCCTGGCCACACGCTTTGCCTTCAAGAAGCGCTACTTCTGGCTCAGCGGAGAGACGCTGTCCTACTCCAAGAGTCCTGAGTGGCAGGTGGGGCTCCAGCCCGCGGTGGGGGGACTTCCACAGTGGCCTCCCTCACAGAGCTGCCTCTTTGTACCCAGGGGGATACTGAGGCCCAGGAGGGGCCAAGGACTTGCCCAAGGTCCCAAGACAGCTTAGCAAACTCAAAGGCCAGGCTCTGTGCTCATACCTGTGGGTCCAGGTGGGCACAGAACAGGGACAGGCAAACGCTTACACGCAGCATCAGACGATCTTCAGCATGTGCACCTGTGGTGGCTGGGACGTACCTGTCCAGATGTGGACACTCCCAGGGCGTGGACAATGCTTAGCCCTCCTCAGCTGTCTCCACGCAGGTCTCTGCCTGCATACCACGCATGCTAAGTCACTTTGGTCGTGTTCAACTCTTTTGTGAGCCTATGGACTGTAGCCTGCCAGGCTCTTCTGTCCATGGGATGCTCCAGGCAAGAATACTGGAGTGGGTTGCCATGCCCTCCTCCAAGGGATCTTCCTGACCCAGGGATCAAATCTGAGTCTCTCTTGTCTCCTGCGTTGGCAGGCAGGTTCTTTACTACTAACCCCACCTGGGAAGCCCAAAGGGGATGCTGTGGCTGCATGGGCTGGGAATTGCACCTGGGCCTCCTGTGTGGCAGGCAGAATTCTACCACTGAACTACCCATGCACCCAAGTACTATAGAAACTCACAGAAAATTGGATCTCTCACCCAAAGGTACATGCAGTCATATCCAGGCATCCGTTCACCCATCAAGCACTTACTGAGTACCTACTATGTACCATGCAGTGGTCTAGGTGCTGGAGATACTGCAATAAACAAAACACAAACTCCCTGCTCTCATGGGGCTGCCATTCAAGTCTAGCTCAAACTGAGACACCCATGGGGATCTTCCTATTTCTGTGTCCGCACACCCACAAATCATAACAGCTACCACTGGAGACGGTGTCCACACTTATTCTTTCTATTTTATCAGCAGAGTGTAGATTCTAGAGTTCAACTCCCTGTCCAATTCTGGCTCCACCAGCTGAGTGGCCTCTGGAGGGTCCTTTAGTCTCTTCTGCCTCAGTTTTCTCATCTGTAAATTGGGAGGAATGATAGACCCAGCCTCAGAAATCTGTTGTCATGATGAAATAAGTTGGTAGGTGTAGAGTGCTTAGAACCACATCCCAAGTGCAGCAGCAGGGGTTGCCATGGGGACATGATGATGATGGAAACTGATGCCCAGAGAAGTTATCACTGGGAGAGTGATTGCGGGACTCACGGGGCCGCTAAGTGGACGTGCATATAGCACAGATGCACGAGGCTGATTGTCCCCATGCCGGAACACACCGCCCGATGCACACACCCACAGGAAAGCTGTCCCCAGGCCCGGTCTCCCTGGCCCCTGGCCCTAGCCTGCCCTGCAGCGAGAGTCCTCTCTCCCAGATGCGCTCCTCCATCCCCGTGTCGCACATCCGAGCCGTGGAGCGCGTGGACGAGGGCGCCTTCCAGCTGCCGCACGTGATGCAGGTGGTGACTCAGGACGGCGCGGGGGCGCCGCACGCCACCTACCTCCAGTGCAAGGTGAGGCGCCGCCAGCAGGGGAGGAGTAGAGGGCGCCTCTGGGGGCCCAACCCATCTCTGACCGCCCCACCACCTCCCCGCAGAACGTGAACGAGCTCAACCAATGGCTGTCGGCCCTGCGCAAGGCCAGCGCCCCCAACCCGGACAAGCTGGCCTCCTGCCACCCCGGTGCCTTCCGCAGCGGGCACTGGACCTGCTGCCTCCAGGCCGAGCGCTCAGGTGAGGGGGCAGGGCGGACTCAGGCTCCGCCCTCCACACCTGTCAATCACAGGGTGTCCCACCTCCGCCTGGGTTGGCCCTGCAACCTTGAGCAAGTTACTTAACCTCTCTCTGCCTTAGTCTTCTCAAGTGTAAAATGGGTCGGATGATAATGTCCACCTTGTAGGGCTGCTGTGAGGATTAAAAAGTTGATATATGCAAAGCGATTAGAACACTGCCTGGCACATAGATATTTTTTCCAAGTGCCTACCAAATGCCAGGCTTGTTCTTAGGAAAATAAATTAATAACCAGACAATTGTAATACAGTGTTACAAATGCCAAGATGAGGCTTTTGATATGCCAGTGAACCCCTCCGGCCCAGCCCCAGGGTAGGACAGCGAGAAGGGCTTCCTGGAGGAGGTGTGGCTCAAGTGTGACCTGTGAGAAGAGTAAGAGTTAAGTAGTGAAGTTGGAGAAAGGGACAGAGGAAGAAGGAGTGTTTCAGGCAGAGCAAAGACAGCTGAAGGATCGAGAAAGGTCTGTGTGGCTGAGCCTAGAGTGTGGGAGGGGCATGGAGAGAAGGGAGGCTATTGCTCTGTCCGGTGAAGGCAGGGGCAGTGCGGCTGGAAGGAAGCAGTAGGTTTGAAGAGTGGTTTTAGAAGTCTAAGGGGCAGGGCTTGGCCATGGAGGCTCTGGAAGGGGAATGCGAAGCTACAGATGATGCCGCTGTGTCGTCCCCAGCTTCCGGTTGCAGCCGCACGCACTCGGCCGTCACCCTGGGGGACTGGAGTGACCCGCTGGATCCTGATGCTGAGACCCAGATGGTGTATCGGCAGCTGCTTCTGGGGCGGGACCGGCTCAGGTGGGTCCCACCCTGTGATCACCGGTTCATTCTTCCCATGTGCCTCTGATGAGCTTCTGGGTGGGGACAGGCTCTAGGGGAGGACTGTTGCCATCTTCAGGGCTGATACGGAACTAGATCTTGGGACCTTTTTTTTTCTTTCTCACTTTGGCCATGCCACACGGCACGCAGGGTCTTAGTTCCCCCACCAGGGATTGAACCCTAACCCCCAACATTGGCGGTTCAGAGTCTTAACCACTGTGCTGCCAGGGAAGTCCCATGGGTCTTGAGATCCTTTGATACCCAGGACTCCCGAGACACAGACATCAAGTGTGGATGTATGTTCCCTCCCCCTCTTGGTTGATCTCAGGATCACTGTAACTCAGTGATGGAGATTTGTTCCAGCTTACAGTGTGAGTCCTGAAGCTGGCCTGCCTGGGTTCAAACCCTGGGCTGGCTGTGTGAAACTTGGGCCAGTTGCTTACCTTCTCTGTATCTCAGTTTTCTCAGTCTGGAAAATTAGGGTACCAACAGTTCTTACCTCATGAGGTTGTCCTGAGGGCCGAATGAACTCATACAGGTAAAGCACTTTGGAGGTGCCTGGACACATAGTTAGCTTTCTATGTAATAAAAATATGAAATATAATACCCTTTCTAATAATAAAGGGTAACAATTATTATTATGCTGTGCAACCGTAGGCAAGTTGCTTTAGCTCTCTGTCTCAGTGGTCATCTGTGGAATGGAGCTACTAGTAAGTATCCACCTGTGTTTTGTGCTAATAAAATGAGTTTATACATGGAAAGGGCTTGGAATAGCATCAGACACTCTATGTTTGCTGTGATGATGATGGCAATGGTGATGATTTAATGGGAACCTGTAATGTCTCCTTCAACCAGCAGAATCTCTGGGTTCGAGAGCAGGATTGGGACTCAGGGACCAGCCTGGTTTTCTCCCTCTTAACTTTCAGGATGAAATTCCTTGAAGATTCCAACATGGATACAACTCTGGAGGCAGCCACAGAGCAGGGCTCCAGTGCCATGGAAGGTAAGGGGATAAGGAAGTCCCTTTCCTTTCTCTTCTCTGGTACCTCCCACAACTTGCCAAGAACCTCCCAATCCAGTCTCCGAGCCCCTTCCCCCTCACCCCGACTTGCCTGTTTGCAATCCACCAGCAGGTCAGGGAGCTGCATGTGCCCAGCTCTGGCACATTTTAGGATTCTTGGGGCACCAGGCACATCCAGAGTCTGAGGAATCCACTGAATCTGAATTAGAGCAGCCTGCTGTGGCCTGGCTGAAACCCTATGGCCTCCTCTTCTCTCTCCCAGGGGCCTGTACTGATGCCCTGGCTCGGCAGAGGGAGGCAGCTGCCCGCCTGCTGGAGGTGCTCACAGACCTGGACCAAGCCCACGAGGAGTTCCAGCAGCAGGAGCAGGGGAAGGTGGTTTCGGGCCCCCTGAGGCCCTAAGGAGATGCCAGTCAGCCTGGAAGGAGGAGGAAGGAGCCAGTGGGCCCTTCTCAACATACCCTGGCCCAGGCATCCCCTCATGGCTGCCCTGTACCTCACTGAGGTTGTGACTTGCAGGCTCCTAGAGATATCCTAGTCCCATGCGTCCTAAGCCCAGAACCCAGGCATGGAAGTCCTTTGGCTGGGGACCAGCCTTGCACTGAATGAATCTCACCCTCTGGGTTGAGGCAGACTGGAGTGGATGGAATAAGGAATCTGACTTACTGGGCTCAGCTTGAGGTCTCTGCTTCACTGGTCTGGCCTCTACCCACACTGACAAGGGCAGCCTGGCCCTGAGCTGCTAGATACAGCTGTACCTGAATCCCTGACGCCCATGTGGCCTTGTGGCCCAAGAAAGGCACTTAAATGGGCTCAACCCTTCCTATTTTCATGTCTGCCAATCCCTGTAACCTCATTGATCCTCCTGAACCCTGTCCTTGGCCAAGAATCCTAACCACAAGCTTCTACAATCCAGAGAGCCCTCAGTAATAACTGAGGCTGAGAGCCCAGTGCCTGACTCAGACCCTTGAAGCCTGAGAGACCTCAGGCCAGGCTCTTTCCCTCTCTTTGAGCCTCAGTTTACCCTGTATAAAATGAGTGAGTGAGTTGATATGTGTGATTTTCAAAATGGGTTCCACGGCAATAGCATAGGAAACAGGGAGGGATTTCTCAGTTGTGGTCCAGAGGGTATCTTTGGACCATCCTCAGAGTATCTACTGGAAATGCAGCTTCCTGGATCAACTGAATCAGAATCTGAGGAGCATGAGGGCAGGCATCAGGGCTTTCAGCAAGTTCCACAGGTGATGTGGATTGCACGTGAGATTTGAGGATCACGGGGCTGGGCAATTTTATATTGAGGTGAGCCTTTGTTTGAGAATGAATCACAGAAGTTAAAATGTTATGGAACACCCAACTGGCAGGATTGGAAGGGTCTGCAAATATTCATTTCCCGTTTTGTGTAACTAGAGGGTAGGACAGAAGCCTTAAGGACCAGGAAAGATGCGGTGCTATCCCAAAGGTGCCCAGCAGGGGTCGCCTGGAGCTGCAGCATTCACTACCGCCTCCCAGCCTCCTGGGATGTGAGAGGTTGATAGACTTGCTGCAGATCCTGGGACAGGTCCTTGTCTCTCCCTAGACAGAACCTGGTCCTCGTCTCTCCCTAGACAGAACCTGGTCCTCCTCCCTGAGGGCAGAGACTGGGATTCTGAGGTTCCAGCAAGCCATCACGGCGTCTCCCAGCTCCCCCATTGTTTCCGGAGGTTCCCAGCCGGAGTTCCTCATTTCTAGTCATTGAACCCAGGAGCTACGTGCATTACCTTGCACCTGTGCTTGAGAACAGAACTTCAACCTGTACCCTCTTGGGGACTAGGATTGGGAGGGTCTGCCTCTGCCACCGTCACACCCCCAGGACAAGAGAAGCGTGGGGACCCTCCATCTCCAGCTGCCCGAGCCTGACAGGGACAGTGGTCTTGAGTCACCATCTTGTTGCAAGCTCCCCCATGGGATGGACTGAAGTCCCCCAGAAACAGAGCCACCCACGCCCCTTCTTGACAGGAAAAGACCCAGTTGAGGAGGAGAAAGACCATTTATTTCTCCACCCACAGTGGGACTGGTAGATTTTCAAAAGAGCAATCGCTGGCGTCCCTTTAAATCTTGGCTGACTTCCACCATGGCAGCCAATCAACAGAGGCGGAGCTGGTGAGTTGCCTGGGCAACAGGCCCCTGGTTGGCCGAGACTATCAGCCACCCCACTGCCCACTCCCGAGGAAAGGGAAATGGACTCTTTGCTGTCTGGTCTGCTTTTTAAACCTGCTGGCCTAAGCCAGGCCTCCTCGTCTCGCTCCTGAAGCCAGAAGCTCCAGCCTTTGGATTGTGATGTTAGGAGTGATTTGGTGGAGAGGATGGGGTAGGGAAGAAAGGAAAACAGTGCCTTTATCAGGGACAGACATAAGGCTTGGGGATGGGAGGGGAGGAGGTCAGGGTCCCAGAAGGATGAAGAGACATAAGCACAAAACAAGATTCTCCTAGTCCGTCTCCTTGGCCCGCCCTTTTGCAAAACTGCTGAATAATCTGGGGGCTTCCACCCCGTGGGCTATCAGTGGGTGGCAGAGATGGGAGGAGACTGAGCTTCCCAAGTGCCCCGTTTTTTCCTGGAGCCCTACTGGGCCCCCAGGTGCTAGCCCTGAGTCCCCTGCTTGCAGACAAGCCTGTGCAGATGCGATAGACACACAGATGGGAATCCACATGGGGTATCACAGGGGTCTTTCTGTCTCTTCCCCCCCAGTCTGGGGGTAAGTAGAGGCACGTGGGTGTGCGTGCATGTGTTCAACAGGACACGTGTGTTTGTGTGAGGGGGTGGGGCTCTGTCTTTTTAGCAGGGAGGTTGCTATGGTTTCGGTACACCCTTGCGACCCTCTCAAGGGAGCTAGGGTCGAAGCCGGCTGGCCTGCCATCCTCCCATCATCCCAACTGCTACCAGCCAAATCTCCGGAACGCTCCTGGCTCCTCCTGCAGGCTCCTCCCCATCCCTGAACCTGGGCCGGCGGCGGAGGGAGGCATGTGCCGGACCAGGGGCAAAGCAGGAGGGAAGGTGGGCAGCCTTGGGTCTCAGGCCTTGGCCACAGCCTCAGACACACCCTGGGCTGTGAGCTCCGCCAGCACGTTGTCTAGGTAGCTAGCGTCCGGGTAGCCATGGCCCGTCAGGTTGGATCCAAACTCGGTCTTGTGGTGGATCTCATTCCACACCACGGTGTCCGACTCGCCTGTGGTGTTGGACGTCCCGATGGTGAAGATCAGTCTCCGCTCCCAGGCGGTGATGAGCAGCCTCAGCACCTGGAGGGTGGGGCAAGGGGCGGGGCAAATGGAGGCGGGGCGAGCAAGCAGGC
>SJYV01056327.1:238650-268372 GCA_006410875.1 Neotragus pygmaeus
CACAGACTATACCCGACCTTCAGTGGGTCCCTACCCAGGGCTGAAAAGGCTCCTCTGCTCCCTCCTCTGTTTGCATCCCAAGGGCTATGGACTGTCTCTTATACACATCTAGATGTGTATAAGAGACAGGGATGGCGTTGGAAGCGGCGCGCGTGCTGTTGACCAGCAGGCACTGCTGGCACGAGCAGGGCTGGCCCGAGCTGGCGCCCACGGGCCACGACTGCGACTTGGGGATGGAGCCGACGGTGAGCGGGTAGGCGAGGTCCAGGCGGCGGCGCAGGCGGCGGCGCCTGCGCGTCTGGCGGTTCATCTGCGACATGCTGTTGAAGTAGATGAGGTAGCAGAAGCCGAGCGACGAGAGGTCGAGCCACGGGTGCTGCTTCTCGTAGGCGTTCTGGATGGTGATGCAGATGTCCATGTCGTAGGCCGTCCACGCGCCGCCGTCGTTCTCCCACTCCCACACGATGCCCTTGCCCGGCGCCGACGACGGGTCGTAGAANGCAAGGGGAGTAGGGGAGGCAAGCAGCCCCACCTCTCAAGGGTCGACCCAGGCACTGGAACAGTGGCCTCACAGGCTGGGGGTGGGAGAGGGGGCGGGGAAGAAGGGCGAAGCCGCTCTGAGATCTGTTTAGACCAGGAGGAGGGACTGGGAAGCAGAGTCAGCGCCTGGGGTGAGGGCAGGGATCAACAGAGGCCACCACCCTGCAGACCCCAGTGGCCCTTCTTTCCTTCATCCGTCCCCTCGTTCAGTCGCTCGTTCATCCATTCACTGATCACTTCAAGCACAAATCCATTTACACTTTCCTTCATTCCTTTATTCACGCCTTGGTTCACACATTCACGTATTCCTCAGTTCATTTGTTCAGTAACCCTTTCATCAGCCCGGTCACCCATGCCTGCTGCCATTTCATACCTGCATTTATTCTCCCCCGTCCACGTCATCCATGATTTCAGCCATTCCTTCACTTACCACCATCCTATGTAAAAATGTGCACCACCTCTACATACCATCTTTCCCCTCCACATACCTACTTTCCCCTCTGCTTCCCTGCTCCATCTGGTATACTTTGTATTTCACACATTTATCTTGTTTTCTGTCTCTTTCCACTAGAATGGCAAGGACTCTGCTTTATTCACTGCCGTATCCCCAGTGCCTGCTCACAGTAGGTGCTCACTAGATATTTGCTGAATATATGAATGAATTCATTTAGTTCAGACATTGATTCATTCGGGATCCGGTTATTTTATTCAGTCATGCCTTTTGCTATCCTTGCATTGATCCATTCCTTCATCCACTTATTTATCCTTTTTTTCATACATCTGTTTATTTGTTCCTTCTTTTAACAAACACACTGCCTGTCTGCCCTGAGCTCCGTGCTGAGAGGTCGTTCAAAATGAACATAACCATATGATAACCATATGATATCAGTCAGGTGGGTATTCACACACCCATTTAAAAAAAACAGAGGCCCTGAAGTTTGGCTTCCAACTTTTGCTCCATGTTTCCCAGTTCTAGATGCTTCCTGAGAGCAAGGCTCCATGGACACTGGGTTAAGCAGAGATGACCGACGTCCAGGCTGCAGGACTTCTCAGTGCCTTTAGCTTGCTCTGTGCCTTGGGGCCAGTGTGGAGAGATTCTTTTGCATGGTTCACGTGACACACTGGCAGGAAGGCTTCACCCTTGACTGCTCCTCAACTGTAGGCAAGTCCCTTCAGTCTCACTAAGTCTTGGTGGCCCCACCTCGAAAATAAAAGTGATACTAATCTATTAGCCACCTCTCCCCTCTCAAACCAGGCTGTTGGGCGGATTCAGTGAGAATAGCCACAGAGCACAGTGTCTGAGAAGGGCACCAGGGCTGGGAGGCAGACAGACCTCATTTCCAATCCCAAATGCCTAACTTTCCAGTTCTGTGTCTGTGGTCAGGTGATGCAATCACTCTGAACCTCAGTTTTCTCATCTCTAAAATGGGCACAAGCAGACATTCCTTATGAGGGTCTTAAAAGAATCCTTTAAGGCAAATACTGTCTGTACGCTGATGATTCCAATATCCTCTCTCCTGAAAGCCAGGCTTGTGTATCCAGCAGCTCCCTCAGCAGCTTCCCATACAGGTTCAACAGGTTTCTCAAACTCAGCTCTGCCATAGGACAGCTGTGATCTTCCTTCCTAACCCTCACCTCAAACCTGTTCCTCCTGAAATCGTCCTCATTGCAGTTAAGCAACTCCGTCTTTCCAGCTGCTCAAGCCCCAAACCCTCAATCCTTGGACCCACCCCTGACTTCTCATGTCACACCCCATGTCCAACCTATTAGTAAAATCCTGTCATCTCTGTCTTCAAATACATCCCACACCCGACCACTTGCCCCTCTCCCCAGCACACCAAATCTGTCTGGTCTAAGTCACTATGTCCCTCCTGTCTGGACCATGGTAGTAGACTCATGACTGTTCTCCACCTCTGTCCTTGCCTTCTGCAAGGTCTGTTCCCTACCCCGCAGCCAAAGGCATCTCATTCAAGTCAGATCACATTCTTCTTTGGCTCAGAACTCTCCCATCATTCCCTCCTTACTTGGGAGTCAAAGTCAAAGTCCTGGCCAAGATCTACAAAGCACTGCATGGTCTATAAAGCTCCTACAAGGTCCCACGGGCCTACAAAGCACCCTCTCACTCACTCCCTGGTCCCCGTGCTGCTCCTTAATGACCCGAAGCAATGTCCAACCTCAGGACCTTTGCATATACTGTCCCCTCCACCTTCCACACAGGCTTGCCGTTTCCTTCCTCCTTTCTTTGAGGTCTCTGAACATCACCTCTTTGGAAAGACCACCCTTCCATTGCCCTCCCACTGCCATCCTTTTCCCTTTCTCAGTGTCTCTTCCTGGCACTCAGTGGTACCTGCATGATACATTGATCTACAGACTTGCTTTACGTCTATCTCACCCCCGAGATCAGGGATCCTGCCTGCTTTACTCCCTGCCCAGCGCAGTGCCTGGCAGGCAGTGGGTCCTCCCTACCTTGAGGGTGTTTCTACTGTTAACTGGCATAACGCCTAGGTGCCTGGCCCTGGAATCTACAGCCAGATGGATGAGGGCCCATCATGGTCCATCTTGAGGACCCCTTCCTCCCCTTGCCTTTCTCAGGCTTCTCTCTCTGCCACAGACTATACCCGACCTTCAGTGGGTCCCTACCCAGGGCTGAAAAGGCTCCTCTGCTCCCTCCTCTGTTTGCATCCCAAGGGCTATGGACGACCCCTGGCCCTTGCCAAGTGCCCAGAGAGCTGGGGAAGTCAAGGCAAATGAGAGGGGTGTGGTGGGCATGGGGTCCCCAGGCTCCTATAACATCCAGTCAATTACATGACAATTTCCCCCCTGGGCCTCCAGGGCAGCCTCTTTCTCCTATCTGCTTTATCATTTTAATTGAGTGTTCGAAAATTGATTTTTTTCCTTGACAATGGGCAGGGCTGTGAAGGGATTAGTTAGAGGGAAAATCTGGAATCCTGCTCTGGCTCTGCTCCTGAGGCCTGGTCTTCCCCTCTCAGAGCCTCAGTTTCCCCATCTATAAAATGAGGGTTCATGACAGATGATCTTCAGGTCTGATGGGCCTCCTTGGTAAGAGTTAAAGCACTGTGTTACTTGGAAGGTATAACCCCTGGATGGGAAGGGAAGGGAATGGGTGGAAACTTGCCATATTTAAGCACCTCTGTGTGCCAGGTCTTGAGCTGGGTAGGGCGGGATCAGGGGCAGAAGATGCAGAGTTAAGTGGTTGAGAGAAACAACTCAGAAGTTTCACAAGCCATGTGCAAATTCTGGCTCCACATTTAGCCTCAGTGTCCTCATCTGTCAAATGGGGGTATTAATACCTACCCCCCAAGGAATTACTGTGGGACAAAATAAGATAATGCATACCATAGGTGCTTGGCAGAGAGTTTGGCTACAGTAAGTACTTGATGAATATTAGCTAAGATGCCGTTATTATTATTTACATTACCACATTTGCCCTTTCCCACCCCTCAGTCACTTGGTAAACTCCTATTCACCCAACAAAACCCTCTACATGCCCACCTCCTCCAGGAAGTGCTTTTCTGCTGTTACAGCTAGCACATGCTGCTTTTTATTGTGTGTCTATCCTTGCACTGTCAATAAGCTATTTGTTTTTGTTCTTAATCTCTCTCACTGGTTGATGACTTTCAGGAGGACAAGGATTTGGTCACATCTATATTTTTTGTTCCCAGCGCTAGGCACAAGGCATGTCAAAAGACGCATCTGCAACTGAAACAAGCAACCTACTTGGCACAAGTCAGGGCTCAGAGGGAGTGGGAAAGGGGAGGGGCTGGTCTTGATGGAGAGGGAGGGCAGACGTGGAGGGCAGGAGCCAAAGTGCACACGGGGGCCCCGGGAAAGGCCGGGGACAGGGTTCCAAAGGTCGGCGTTGGCCAGCTCTGCAACAAAGGACTCTGGGAGCTTCTCCCAGCCAGGTCAGGACCAGCCAGCCCAGGCATCCCTCTCTCCAGGGCTCTATTTACCAGGTATCGATTTTCCTGCCTGTTTACTGGTAGTTATTAAAGGCTGCGTCCCTGGAGTCCTTTTCAAATGAGATCGGAACCTGGCGAGCTGGAGTAATTAGGGCAGCTGCCGTTCACCCCATCCGGCCCCGCACCCCGCAGCGCCCAGTGCTGCCTGCACGTCCATCTACCTCCCCAGCTCCCGCTGGCCTTGGACCAGGCCAAGGGGCAGGGGGCGCCAGCTGGTTCCCTGGGGACCTGCCTGGGCCACGATCTTGAGATGTGCAAGGGAGCAACCGTGGAAACACTCTTTCTCCTCCCCAGTGGCCTTGGCCTAGATTTTAGGCCAGAACAATGGGTCTAAGATGAGAGGCTGGAGGTTCTTCAGCCTGGGAGACGGGAAGGGCCTCAGACAAGTGGGCTGGATGCACGGCTGATCCTTCTAACACCCACCAGCTCTGCTGGACCCACTGCCCCTTCTCCAGCCTCCTGGGCACCCAGCTGTGCCGGTCATCAGGGTCTGTGTCCCCACGGTGGTGAGGAACCTGTGTCAAGCACGTACTATTTCTGGGCCGGTTTCTGTGTCTGCTTTTGTTCCCCGTCCCCCCACACCCCCTCCTTCGTTTCTCAGGAATGTTTGGTTGAAAAATTCCAATCTTGTTCCAGCTGAACTGAGAGGAAAGGGGCTTTGGCCAAATGTCAGCTGGAGGATTGTAGGAGCTGGGCCCCCGGAGACGGGGTGTGGGGGCGGCTGCGGTCACTGCAGCCAGTGACCAGTTCGTGCCTGGGACAGAGACAACCAAAGAGAGATGGAGACACGGGAGGAAGCAAGAGAGAGGGCGAGAGAGGCTGGGAGAGACGTCCGCGCACCGAGGGCCAAGATCAAAATGGGGCGCGCTGAGGTAGATACAGGAGAGCCGGGGGCAAAGAGACGTAAAGAAACAGGATCCTGAAGCTGAGAGACAGGCAGTCATGGACAGTCAGGGAAAACCAGAGAGCCAGGCCAAGAGACAGGGAGGAGCAGAGAGGGGAGGCAGCGGGGGTAGCCAGCAGCTGCGGCCATAACAATAAAGATGATCTTGACTGAGTCCCCACTGTGTGCCAGAGGCTGAGTTCAACACCTTCCTTGTACTAACTCATTTTATCCCCATATGGTTCCTTCCAGGGAAGAACCAGAATTGTTCCTGTTTTACAGAACACAACTGAGATCCCAGAGAAGTGAAATCTTGGGAGACTTGGGGAATGATGCCTTATTCATGGAATAAAGGAAAAGCCAGGTTAGATTGGTTCTAAGACTGGTTTAACTCAGCCAACGGACAGTCCAGCTTGGGGTGGCTCCAGCGCCGGGAACTCACTACGTCAGTTTGCGCTCAGTTGTTTCGCCATGGTGAGAGGTTTCTGCCTGGAGAACGTGGTCCCGGTCTGAACCCCCTGCCTGAAGGTGGGGTGTGTGGGTGTCGCAGCCCCCAGATTTTGGCTTTAAGAAAAAGCTGACTCTGGAGAGAGCTGGGGGGAAGGTTCTGAGCCCTCCTGTCTGCCTTTCTTGCCTTCAAAGGGTTCTGCCCTGGGCTGGGCCAGGCCCAAGGCCCAGCAACGAGCCCCTCCCTCTGGGGGTGGCTTCCCGGAGGGAAGTGACCTCAGTTTAGGGGCACCAGACCCTGACGGGAAGAGGGGGCCTGTGGGAGGCAGTCATGGGACATCCTGTCAGGTGAGGGGGGAGTCCCACTGCCGCCTGAGGTCTGTGATGGAGCCGGGGGGTGGGGGGCAGCGGGTTAAGCATGAGTTCAACACCCAGTGGATGCTGGGCCTGATGAGATAGTTCACTGAATCCTCCACCAACCCAGAAGTCACACCATAGTAACGGTCACGCTTGGAGAACACACTTTTGTGGCCAGGCTCATAACTCATTTAATCCTCACAATGGCCCTATGAGGTAGGGATATTACCATCCCAGTTAATTTTATTTATTTACAAAAGAATTTTGTTTTGGCCGAGCTCCACGGCTTGCAGAATCTCAGTTCCCTGACCAGGGATTGAACCCGGGCTAATGAAAGTCGCAAGTCCTAACCACTGGACCACCAGGAAATTCACCATCCTGTTTTAGAGGTGAGGAAACAGAGGCACAGAGAGGGTTAGGAACCCCTGAAGTCATCTGCAAGGAAGTGATCCGGTCGGAACCCACCCTGGGTTGCTCGACTCCAGCTATCCCCTTCGCTGCCCTGCTCTTACTGGCCTGTATTCCAGGGGAGGAGGCTGAGGCATGGAGGTTTACACAGCAAGTAAGGGACACAGCTGACGTTCAGACCCAAGCTGTTATATGGCCTTCTGGAATAGCAGCCGTCTCCCTGATGCCTCGACTGATTATCTGAGTGGCTAGCCAATTCCCTGACATCGACAGCAAGAGCCATCCTGCTTTATTGAACGCCAGCTACTGTGCTAAGAGCTGATGCATACCGATCAGCCCTTGAAAGAGCCTGAGAGGTTTTGTGCACTGTAGTTAGCCCCATTTGGCAGATGGGGAAACTGAGGCTCCTTGGGAAGATATGGAGGTCCACCCAGGGATGGTGGCCAGGCTGGGATTCGAACTGCAGTCTGTGGACCCGGGGCAACTCCCCCTCCCGCCCTGTGATCAATAATCCCGCCGTGTTCTGTTTCCCTCCAAACTCTCCCAGGGGACTTGTCAACTGAGCCACAGCCCATTAGCGGTTTCTGCACGTTTGAAGCTGGCCCAGTCTCCCTAAGCTCTGTGGCAGGGGAAGGGAGGGGGTCTCCAGCCCTGCCTGGAGGAGGCTGAAGGGCTATGGGGCATTTGGAGAGGCTACCACCCTTAAAATGGTTTCAAAAAGTCCTCCCTCTGGAGGCTGCCGGCAGCTGCGAGCTGGCTGTGCCCACTTTATGAGCTGTGTGTGTGGCTTCCTGGTCACATGGCTTCCAGCACACTCGAGTTCAGGACCCCGTGGCATAGCAGCAGCAGCTGAGAGAGGGAAATGAGGGGGCAGGAAAGAGAAGGAGCAGAGAGTCTTCTATCTCCTGGAGAGCTCAGTGCTATTGGGCCACTGCCCCAACCCTTCCAAGCCTCTACTTTCTCATCTGTGAAATTGAATATCTTCCTCCCCATCCTGACGGTAAACACCCACAGAAGACCTACTATGTGCCAGGTACTGTGCTAAGTGTTTTACATGTTAATGCTTAATCCACATAACACTCTACAGAACAGGTACCACTATTATTAATTGCCTTGCACAAATGCCAAACAGAGAGGTGCAGTGATTTACCCCAAATAACACACGTAAGCTATTAGCTGGGATTCAACCCAGCCAGATTTGAACTTCTCCCCACTTCCAGCACCACCACCCTGGTCCAAGCCATCATGACTGCTTGCCTAGCCGACTGCAGCAGCCTCTGTCCTGTGTCCCAGTCTGTACCCTTCACACCCTGTAAGGCATACTCTCGCCCAAGGTGGCCAGAGGATCTTTCATAAACTCGAGTCTGACCACATCTCTCCTCTGATCTACACCCATCCAGTAGCTCCCTAGTGCCCTTCAGAATGAATCAGTCCAAGTGTGTTAGCTCATCTTCGAAGCCCAGCTGTCTACACAGCCTCACACCCTAATAGCACCAAAGGTCTAGTTATTCCCTAAATGCAACATACATGGCTCTGCCTCTGTGTATTTGCCCATGCTGTTACCTCTGTCTGGAATGTCCTTCCACTCAAACCACCCCATGTCCCCATCTCCTGGGTTCCCACACGCTTGTCAGGGTTCAGCTCACCCACCATCCTCTTAAAATCTCTGCCACCCTCAGGGAGAATCACTACCTCCCTGGAACTCACACAGCACCTTGTACCTGCAGAACTGCCGTTAAAGCACAGAGCACAAGCTCTAAATGTTGAGGCGTCTGTTCTCTCCAGCCCGGAAGCCTCTCAAAGGCTGGGTGACTTTCAGCCACCCTAGCATCCTTCCATAGCCAGGAGCACAGGGAGGAGGGCACTTGGAAAATGCTAGCTAAATGAATGAAGGAATGGGTGAATGAATGACCATACACACATGTGAACCCACCTGAGTGCTCCAGATGACTAGGCTGGAGATTGCAAAGTGGAGGGTGACTGTGACTTTGTTTGGTCACCATACTATTTACATCTTCTAAGTATAATGACCAGGCATTTAAAAATTGGCCAAGACTCCACTCTCCCAATGCAGGGGCCTGGGTTTGATCCCTGATCAGGGAACTGGGTCCTACCTGCTGTGGATGGGAGTTCAAATGCCACAGGTAAAAGATCCCACATGCCTCAACCAAGACCCAGCACAGCCAAAGAAATAAACATTAAAAAAAAAAAAAAATGAAGTGGACGCACTCAAGTCTGGATTTCAAAAAAAAATCCCCAAATATCCAGAGAGGCAGTGACAAGGATTGGCTTTCTCGGCAACGGTTAGCAAAAGCTGAGTCACAGTCACCCTATTCGTGTCTTCAAGTACTTGTTGAGCACCTACTGTGTACCAGGCACTAGAGAACAACAGTTAAACAATGTTGCTTCCCAGCCACTGCACACACTTCTGTTGGCTGCCCCAGCCCTGGAAGCATCCGAATTCTCGGCCTCTTTTCTAGATGGGGAAATTGGGCCCCCCAAAGAGAAAGGGACTTGGTTCAAATCACCTACAACGTAGAGGTAGATCTTGACCCCTGGCTCCTTGACTCGTATTTTCACGGTCCCAGTTGACTAACAGCTTGGCATAAATGAACCTTTGTTCCCAGAAGAGAGGAACCTGGGGAGGGCTCCATGTTGGGGCTGTTCGGGTGAAGCCTATGCATTCCCCCGCTGTGCTCTGCTTGCGGTCAGTCGGTGGGAGAGGTGACAAAGGCTCTGCGGCGGTGGGGCTCAGCTTGTCATCAGCAGAAGAGGCGGCTACGCGGAGGCTGCTGGCAGGACCGTCCTGGCCGCCAGCGCCGCCTCCTTTGATTGCCTCCTCCTTTGCTCTGCATTTCAGGGCATTCAGCTCTAGGGCCCGATGCCAGACTCCCTCCCATAGCCCATCCCCCGCCTGCCACTACCGTCCGGGCAGGTGGAAGCGGCAGCCTGGAGCAACTCCAGAGGGATAACGGGAGGAGCCCAGAGACAGGCACTTGGCTGGAGTGGCAGAGCCGGGAGGCAGCTACGCAGGACCTGGGGGAGACTCAGCCGCCAGCCTGGCTGCTCCTGCGGCCCCCAAATCAAGGACACCCCCACTTCCCGACCTCCTCAGTGTCGGGCCTCCTGTACCAGGCCCATCACTCCTACCAAAATAGAAGGGCTCTGAGGGCAGCGATCTGTGTGTGTCCTGCTCACTGCTGCCTCCTTAGTGCCAGAGACAGTGTCTGGCCCATAGTAGGTGTTCATTAAGCTCCTGCTGAATGAACAAACTAGTGCTGATCAGAATCTTATGAGGTGGGGACTGTTGTTGGGCCCATATTACACAGGAGGAACCCAAGACTCATGCAGATAATGTGGTTACTCAAAGTCACAAGTCNGGGTAGGAGGAGAAGGGGATGACAGAGGATGAGATGGCTGGATTGCATCACTGACTCGATGGACATGAGTCTGAGTGAACTCCAGGAGTTGGTAATGGACAGGGAGGTCTGGTGTGCTGCGATTCATGGGGTCACAAAGAGTCAGACACGACTGAGCGACTGAACTGAAGTGAACTGAACTGAACTGAACTGAGTTATACCGATCTCCCATGACATTTTTTAATAATACAGTATCAAAGCATCACATTCATGATTATTCCCAGCATTAGGAAACTGTTTGAAATTCTAATTTTCACTTTGAAAACTGAATTTTATAATAGACAACAAATGTTGTTTTTCTTGAAGTGACTTGCTCACTTCATTTATGTTGCTTTTTAGCTTTATTGAGATATAACTGGCAAATAAAATTGTAACATATTAAGTGTACAAGGTAATGACTTGATATATGAATATAGTGTGGAAATGTTCCCACCATCCACTTAGTTAATAGGCACATCATCTCACACATTAACCTTTTTTTGTGTATGTATGAGAACACATTTTCTACTCTCTTAGCAAATTTCAATTATATGATACAGTGTTACCATCTAAAGTCACCATGCTTTACATTAGATCCTCAGACCTTATTCATTTCATAGCTGAAAATTTGTACCCTTTCACCAACCTCTACTTCCCCTACCTTCCAACCCTAGTAAACCTTTTTTTTTTCTGCTCTGTTTCTATAAATTTGACTTAAAAAAAATCCACATGTAATGATAGCATGCATTATTTGTCTTTCTCTGTCTGGCTTATTTCACTTAAGTTAGTACCATGGTGAAGCAAATGGCAGGATTCCCTTTTTTAAGGCTGAATAATATTCCGTTGTGTGTATGTGTGTGCACATGTACACACCTGCCTTCCACAAGTCTAAGATACTTTCTTATGTTTTCGTTAAGAAGATTTATAGTGCAGTTTTCACATCTAGGTCTATGATTCATTTTGAATTGATGTTTTTTATGGTATAAGACAGAGATCAAGGTTTATTTTTTACATGTGTATATTCAGTTATTCCACCACCATTTACTAAAAAGGCTTTCCTTTCCTTTCCCCTTTGACTTGTACTGCTATCTTTATCAAAACACACATCATCATATATATACATATATATGATATATATATGTATGGTGATATATATATATACATATATATATAGCCATTTCTAGACTCCATTCATTTCCATTGATTTCTTTGTCTACTTGTAATTAACCATTATTTAATTACTACAGCTTTATAGTAAAGTTTGAAATATGTTACTGTACATCCTCCAGCTTTGTTCTTCTTAAAATTACTTTAGCTATTCTAGGTTCTTTCCATTTCCATATATATCTTAGGTCAGTTTACTAATATTTTCAGAGAAAGTCTTTCAAGATTTTGACTGGAATGTCATAGAATCTATAGATCAATTTGGGGATCTATAATTAATTTAACAAAATTAAATAATTGGGTCTTTTAATACAGTATACAAAATCTCTTTGTTACCTTCTTTCACTTATCTTAGCAATGTTTCATAATTTTCAGCTTAGCAGTCTTCACATGTTATTAATTTATTTCTAGATATTCATCATATTTTTTAGTTTATCAGTGTTTTCTTATTGTTATAACTAGTACACTCATTTTTCATTAACTTCTACATCCTAAATATAAGCAGAACCCAAATGCAATATGGTTTTAACATGCTATGCAATTCATTGTAGGTGACATTATAATTTACTTAAAGAATCTCTTACTGTTGGGAATTTTGGTTATTTAGAGAAGGAATGGCTACCCACTCCAATATTCTTGCCTGCAGAATTCCATGGGTGGAGGAGCTTGGCACGCTATAGTCCGTGTGGTTGCAAAGAATTAGACTCGACTGAGCAACTAACACACAACTTCTATTCGCTGTTAAGTAAAACTGAGCATGGAGTATATTAAACAAGATACTGTTCTTAGCATTTTGTATTAGCTTAACCCTCAGAAAAGCCAGTTTGTTAATCTCTGATTCTCTCTTTAGGATAAATCCCTAGACATGAAATTGATAGAGAAAAGGGTGTACATGTTTGCAAAGCTTTGGCACACAAATAGAAACTTCATGCCAGGTTATTTCAGAGCAGCCAGACTAACAGTGTTGTACAGTCTACACCTTGGCATCCAGTGTGTAAGCTTAAAAACCCAGCCCACGGGGAGCACTACAATAAATCTTTGTCCAAGGGATAAAAGGATGAAAGAATGTTTAGATGAGCCACAGAAGCCAGAGGTCAGCTCAAGTGGTGTGAACTTCTCTGGATTTGAGCCAGCTCTGTGTTTGTTCACCTGTCTTAATAAACTTCAAGTGAAAACCACAACCATCAAGAGAATCCATGTTGGTTAAATAATCACAAGCAGTTAATTACCTTCATCATTAGAGAAAGGGATGATGACATCATTATAGATTCATATCAGAGTCTCCCCTCATTTATCTGATTTCATACTCATATCCACACTGGTTTTGAAACCCTGGGTCACACTTNACGGGATGGCTGAGCTCTGGAGTTTTAGCCTAGGGTCCACTGATGGCTCTCCTGTCCTCCCATTACTGACTTACATGTCTGTGCTTTTTTTTTTTTTCCTGGAAGGGCTCTGGCTTTCTGCAGATTCTTCTCAAGGGAGGCTGTGACCCAAAAGATTTGGAGCTGATGCTGAACAACCTTGTGTTACAGGAGGGTGTCTGGGGACCTCAGAGTGGAGAAGAAGCTGGTTCAAGGTCACCTAGAAATTTAGCAGCAAGTTAGAAAGACCTCAAGACTCCAGACTGTACAATGCTATTTAATGTCCGACTAAAGGTCACCTCCTCCGGGAAGCCTTCCCTGAACTCATCCCATCTTCTGTGTTACATCACATATACTTCGACTGCTGCTAGGTCACTTCAGTCGTGTCCAACTCTATGCCACCCCATGGACAGCAGCCCACCAGGCTGCCCCATCCCNTAAAGGTCACCTCCTCCGGGAAGCCTTCCCTGAACTCATCCCATCTTCTGTGTTACATCACATATACTTCGACTGCTGCTAGGTCACTTCAGTCGTGTCCAACTCTATGCCACCCCATGGACAGCAGCCCACCAGGCTGCCCCATCCCTGGGATTCTCCAGGCAAGAATACTGGAGTGGGTTGTCATTTCCTTCTTCAATGCATGAAAGTGAAAAGTGAAAGTGAAGTCGCTCAGTCGTGTCTGACTCTTAGCGACCCCATGGACTGCAGCCTACCAGGCTCCTCCATCCAGGAGATTTTCCAGGCAAGAGTACTGGAGTGGGGTGCCATTACCTTCTCCGATATACCTCGACAGGACACCCTTTATCACAACAAGCCACTTCAGTGGAATCCGTCCCTGCTAGAGTGAGACATCCTTGAGATAAGGGACTGCGTCTTATTCACCCTCCTGTGGTGTGGCTGGTGTTTATTACATAAGCATTGTTGTTTATTGTGTGTCTATTATGTGCCAAGGCACTTATGTAATGCTCACTCCCCTTCACGATTGTCCTACAAGGTAGGTAATATTGTCTTCATTTTACAGATGGGGAAAAAAAAAATCTCCTGGAGCTCAAAGCGGCTTGTCCAAGTTCCCCCAGGGAATGAGTGGCAGAGCTGGGACTTGAATCCAAATGCTTTTGCACCTCCTACACCACCAGTACTGCCGTGGCGTTTGTTCAGCATCCAGCTGAGGGCAGCATGGCCCTCACGGTGGGCCCTCTCAACTGGGCTGTGGAGCAGCCGGAAGTACAGAGCCCAGTTCACCCACCGTCCTGGGAGAAAGAAATTGCCAAGAGGGGGAAAGAATTTGACCTTCACGACGCTCACAATCCACTGGAGAGATGGCTCAGACACCAGTGGAGGAGTCAATAGAACAAACGCAGTCCATCACGAACTCTTTTTAAAATGTATTGTGTGTAGGAATGACACCCCTCATAGAAAATCCCAGGATTTTCTCTTCTGTGTGTTTCTGTCTTGCTTTCTTGCAGCCATGATACTAGCTGAGGTCATTGGTGCAATGAGATGAAAGAAGATGATTCTGTCACTTTTCTAGATCTTTGAGTGATAGGTCAAATTCAAGGCTAATCACACTTACTTGACCTGTGTGTGAGTTTTGCAATGATGTTCTTGCTCTGTGATCATCAATGATTTCCAATTTGCCGATGTAACCACGCTTCATCATCACAATAGCAATCATGTAACCCTTTCAAGGAAAGTCTCCCACTACAAAACAAACAACAGTTAAAAGCCAGATGATGACTTTGGAGCATGGCCTAAATGAACTTGGAGTTTGTCTTTCTTCTCAGCATTATCAATGTTCTTAAGGACGTTCATGTGCACTATTATAGCAGCATGGAAAGATGGCAGAAAGAAATGACTTATTTTTTGTTCTCATAACCATCTATCCATCCATTCATTCATCTACTCATTTATGTGTTCAGCTGGATAAGTACCCTTCTTTTCTCTACCTACCATCCCTCCATCCATCTATCCACTCATTTGTGTGTCCAAAATATACTGAGCCCAGCCCTTAAGCCAGGCACAAGGCTATGCAGGGAGACACCACAGGTAACCCAAACAACATGGTTCTGGCTCTTCTCAGTCTCGTGGCAGTGTGAGCTGTGAATCAAAGAATCACTTTAAGTATGATTACAAAACTTTGCGAGAGCTATGAAAAAGTTCAGGATATCATGAGGGCCTCTAACAGGGGTCCAACAAGGTCTAGGGAATCAGGGAGGGCTTCTCAGAGGAGGTGACATCTCACCTACTCCCTAAAGGATCCACACCGGTAATGTGGATAAGCCAGTGGGAGGAGCAGGGATGTGCAAAGGCCCAGAGGTGGGAAAGAGTTTGGTGTGTTAAAGCAGCAGAGAGAGGAAGCTGGAGTGACCACTGAGAATGGATCAGGGGTGAGCCTGGGGCAAGTCGAGGTGGGCAAGGTCCCCAGGCAGGGCCTAGCATGGGTTTGGGGTTTTTATCCTGAGAGCCATGGAAGTAACTGAAGGGAGGGTTGTTGTTTTTACTTCTTGTTGGGTCTTCCTTGTGCTGGGTCTTCATGGCTGCGCGCAGGCTTCCTCTAGTTGGGGCAAGCGGGGGCTGCTGTTCGTTGCGCTGCTGGGGCTTCTCGTGGCGGTGGCTTCTCTCACGGGAGCTCTAGGGTGCTTGGGCTTCCGTAGTTGCCGGCTCCAGAGGGCAGGCTCAGTAGTTGTGGCACACAGGCTTAGTTGCCCGGCGGCGTACGGGATATTCCCGGATCAGGGATCGAACCCATCCCTCTAGTGGTGAAGAACCCGCCTGCCAATGCAGGAGATGCAAGAGACACGGGTTTGATCCCTGGGTCAGGAAGACCCCGTGAAGGAGGGCATGACAACCCACTCCAGTATTCTTGCCTGGAGAATCCCATGGACAGATGAGCCTGGCAGGCTACAATCCATAGGGTCACAAAGAGTTGGACACGACTGAAGTGACTTAGCACCCCTATACTGATTGCCAAGTGGATTCTTAACTACAGGACCACCAGGAAAGTCCCTGAAGGAGTTTTAATGCAATTCAAGTCGTGTATGAAAGAGCCTGAAAGTAAGCAGACTTTATTGAGCAACTACTGGGTGCCCAGTGCTGGGCTAAATCCCCTGGAGCAGGAAGTGAAGGTGTGGGAATTGTTCTGTGGGATGTAGAACAAGATGGGTGGCCCTGAAGACCATACTAAGGTCATGTACAATTGGGGCATGAGTCCTGGGAGGCAGATGTTAGCCCTGCCCTCCACCCCGAGGAGCCGAGTGAGTTAAGGCCCTTCTGAATTCTTCTGTCCGGCTCCCTATAACCTGGTCCGTGGACCAGCAGTGAGGGGAAAAGTTTAAGTGGGAAACGAGAAACAGAGCAAGAAAGACGCTTTTGCTATCTTGGGGACTGAAACTGGGCCCCCTCAGAGCACTTTTCTGAAAACAGGAGGCTACCTCGGGCCTGCAGGATGAGGAGGGTGGCGAGTGGTAAAAGGCCATTTGCTACCCGCTGAGAACTGGAGGCAGAATTAGAAAACCGTCAGAACCGTAACATCGCAGCTGGCCCTGGTGGGCGAGGAGCATCCGCAGGCACACGGCCTGGGAGGGGCCTGCTCTGGTGGCCGCATGTCCAGATCATGAGGTTGCAGATTCCTGAATCTCACCCAGAAATTCAGGTCCAGTGGGACTTACCTGGGACCTGAGCATCTCTGGGTGAGATGAATGGCTTCCCTTTGAGCTCTGGGTCTCACTCTGTCTGCAAGGGAGAAGCTCCAGGGGTGGGGGTGGGGTGCCTAAACACTATCTATGTCCCAAGCCCCACCCGCAGGAGCTCTGACTTAATTGGTCTGGGGGTCCCGGCATCAGTAGTTCTTAGCCAGTGGTCCTTTCCTGGACTGGAGTGAGAGAGAGAGGGTGAAATCTGCCCATCCCCATGTAATTGGGCTGATAATACATCATAGGAGCTCTCAGCTCTCATTTGGGGCTGTCGACGTTCATCCAACCAGAAGATGTTTATTGAGCATCTTCTATGTGCTACACACTGATCCAGGCACTGGGAATGTAATAGTAAATCAAAGAGTTAAAAAAATCTCTGCCCTCCTGGTGCTGACCTAGTGAGGTGGAGGCCAGAGAGAGATGGTAAACAAAGACATAAGTAAAACACATGGAATAGCAGAAACTGCAAGCACTGTAGAGAAAAAGCAAGCCTTCTTAACACGTCTGGTGGGCATGTGAATCGGTGCAACCAATTCACAATGCGGAGTTTACTCGGCTTTCTCTCCCAAAGCCGAGCGTGTCCGTACCCTACAACCCAGCAGTTCTACACCATGGTATAAACCATGGAGAAATGCTTGCCTGTCTACACCAGGAATTACATGGAAGGATATCCACAGCGGCGCTGTCCACAGTGGCCAAAACTGGGACACACCGTCGTGCCCGTCTATGGGAGAGCAGATGAATAAATTCCCACAGCGAAGTACTACTTGGCAGTCAAAACATAGGAACTACAGTCATAATACATCACAGTGTGGATGAATATCTGAGATCGATATCCCATGAGAAATGTCCTGTTACATAAATGCGAAATCCTTTCTATCAAGTTGAAAGCAACTAAAAATAAATACACACATGTGGAATAATAAACTATAAGGAGGAAACAAGGGAAGAATAACTAAAGGGTTCAGGATGAAGACTATGGGGATTATGGTGGGGGAACTGCCTGGTTAGATGTAGGTTATTGTCAAGACTGTAGCTTTTGTTTGGATTCTGGGTTTTACATCATTAAATTTAGTAATTAAACACTGGGACTTCCATGGTGGCCCAGCAGTTAAAAGACTCTGTGCTCCCAATTCAGGGGACCTGGGGTTCAATCCATGGTCAGAGAACTAGATCCCACATGCTAAGTAAGACCTGGTGCAGCCAAATAAATAATTAAAATAAAAAATAATTAAATGCTGATGAGAGTGGGCTATAAATGAAGGATTATAATTACCCCTCTCTTTATTTTTTGTGAACTTAGGTTAAAGAAAAAAAGCAAGAAAGCAGGGGAGGGGCTGAAGCATGCTGGTGGTGGGAGATGGACTGCAGTTTTCAAACAGTTGGACAAGGGAGGTGCCATTGGGGTGACCCCAAAGCCAAGGCTAGAAGCGGCGGGGAGTGAACCACAGGAGAGAGCTACAGGAGGATGTCCTATGCAGAGGGCGAAGAGGGTGCAAAGGCCCTGCGGTGGGGCTATGCCTGGCATGCTCTAGGAATGGCAGCAGAGTCCATAGGCTGGTGGGAGGGCGTGGGGGCACATGTCCTGTGGGGAGGAGAGGAATAAAGCAGGCTTTGGGGAACGGATGGTCCAGGGTCCCCAAAGAGCCCAGATCCTGGGTCTGCTCTTCTCAGCACTTTGCTGTTTGATTTTCTTTTTTTCTTGGATTCCACGTGACACTTCCATTTCCTTGAGGTAGTTTCACTGGGTTTCTATTCACTGCAACCCAGTGAATCCTGCCTGGTTAAATCACTGACCCTGTCTGGTCCAGAGGATCATGGTGCGGATTTCTTCGGGAAAGGATCCTTAAGTAATAAGTGCAAAGTTGAGAGTGGGTGCTGCGCAGTAGAAAACCAGCCAGCGATGGGAGGAGATCAGGCCAGCATCAGATACAGGGCATGGAATGGTCATTAGCCCATCGGCTGAGTGCTTTTCTAAACCTCAGGGATTTTTATTAAACGTCTTTCCGTCCTCCTGGGTATTAACATAGATTTTACAAATGAGGAGACTCAGACCCCCGGGAGGTTATGACACACGCAGTGAGCAGGTGAGTGGGCAAACCCCAGGACTGGTTGACCACGAAGTCTCTGCATCTGGTCCAGACTCCTATTGGAGGTCTCTGACCCATTTCCATTGCTGTGTCCCCTTATCTTTGGGTAACCTGGGGGCAAGTGAGTCCTTGCACCTTTCGGTCTTCTCCAGCCCCTGGGCAATCTGAAGACTGGCGGGTAGCTGGGCAAGGTGAACGCACTCTATTCAGGACCGACGGTGTCTCCAGCAAAGAGGGAAGAGACCCAGAGAAACCGCGGAGCTGAGTCGGCTGTGGGCCGGCATGTGATGGCGGGGGTGCCGTGAAGCCCTGGAGCTTCTGCAGGGCTGGTGCATCTGGCGAAGGCGGGGAGGATAGAGGCGCTCAAATTTTCTTCAGGATCCTAGGGCATTTCCGCCCCTCTGCCCTGCGCGCATCCGCTAGAAACTGTCAGCTGGCTCCACTGAGTGGAAAGGGCGGAGAGGGCTGTGAAATGAAATGGGAGCATAGCGACCCCTGGTGGCCATTGTTCAGCTATTGCTCTAAAGCTGGAAGGAGTTCTAGGTAATTCATTTTAATTTATTTTTATTGTGGTAAAAAAGCATAACAGAAAATTTATCATCTTAACCACTTGTAAGCGTACAGTTTAGTGGTGTTCAGTTCAGTTCAGTCAGTTCAGTCGCTCAGTCGTGTCCGACTCTTTGCAACCCCATGAATCACAGCACGCCAGGCCTCCCTGTCCATCAGCATCTCCCGGAGTTCACTCAAACTGACGTCCATTGAGTCAGTGATGCCATCCAGCCATCTCATCCTCTGTCGTCCCCTTCTCCTCCTGCCCCCAATCCCTCCCAGCATCAGGGTCTTTTCCAATGAGTCAACTCTTCGCACGAGGTGGCCAAAGTATTGGAGTTTCAGCTTTAGCATCAGTCCTTCCAAAGAACACCCAGGACTGATCTCCTTTCGAATGGACTGGTTGGATCTCCTGACAGAATGTGGTCCACTGGAGAAGGGAATGGCAAACCACTTCAGTATTCTTGCCTTGAGAACCCCATGAANTGTCACGTGAGCCGCGCTGCGGCGCCCCGCTCCGCGCCGTCATGGTGGCCCCGATGTATGGCTCCCCGGGCGGCCGCCTGGCCCGGGCAGTGACGCGGGCGCTGGCGCTGGCCCTGGTGCTGGCCCTGCTGGTCGGCCTGTTCCTGAGCGGCCTGACCGGCGCGATCCCGCCCCCGAGGGGCCAACGGGGACGGGGGATGCCGGTTCCGCCAGCCTCCCGCTGCCGCTCGCTGCTCCTGGACCCCGAGACGGGCCAGCTGCGCCTGGTGGATGGCCGCCGCCCTGACGCCGTAGCCTGGGCCAACCTTACCAACGCCATCCGCGAGACCGGGTAAGGGTTGGCCGGATCTCGCGCGTGCCGGCCGGGGGAGGGAGTTGCGTGGGCGCCGGGCCTCGCCGGCCCCTAGGACCGGCCTGTTGCCGGTGACAGAGTCGCATCCTTGTCTCCCTGCGGGCCAGTTTCCCTCCTCTGAGGCTGCAGCGCCGTGGTTGGTTGGGGCCAGTGCAACCTCCCTCAGCTCACCGGGGCCAGTCCTGTGCCTTCAGCCGGGGATGACAGGACCTCTGTTTCCCTGGCGACACAGTAATCCCCACATAGGCCAGCACTTTCCTCCTCCAACCCCCGTCTCACTCCCAGGCACCGGAGGGATAGAACTACCTCTCCGGGAGAAATTCTCACTTCCTTGGTTGTAGGTTACCCTGTGGGTGCCAGCCCCACGTGCCTCCTTTCTGGAACCAGAGCAGCAGGACTGAGCTTGGATTCCAGGCCAGTCTGAAACAGAGAGTCCCTGAATTCACAAAGACCCAGATGGTATCCTTGCTTGGCTTCTGCTCCCCGCTTCCCTCCTCTCTCCTGGTCCAGGGAAAGTCGCTTGTCCAGATGCTTAGTATGGAGCCAAGGACTCCGTCTTCGGCAGTCACCGTCACTGTCCTTGTCACTGGGGCCTGGGCTGTCATTCTGATGTCTGGCTCTTACCTAACTCCTCTGCCTATCTGGGCTCTCATTTCCCCATCTTGTGGCTTGGAATTTGAGGATATGCTCTGCCTGGGAAGTTGGGCGGTGCCTTTCTCAGGCCTTGTACCAGGGCTTCTGCCCATTCATTCATTCACTCACTCACCTGGTGTGCTTGGCCATGGGGGACACAGAGTTGAGGGGGCCCCCATTCAGTGGGGGAAACTGTGAGGAGGGAAAATCCTGGAAGTGGGGAACATCTGCCTCTTAGGCTTGTCAGCATGGCCCAGGCCCAGGACCCAGGCTGTGTGGAGGGTCTTAGGGAACCCTGTGTGTCTCCTAGACCCTACCCACACTATCCCATGTTTGCTGGCATGCACTCATTCCTGCAGGTGTTGGGGAAACACAGGACACTGAGGACACCCCAGTTCTGGGGCTTTGTGGCACTTGGGAGGGTGTTAGATAGACAGATAGACCTGAGATCGTGGAAAGAGAATACTGCAGACACAGGAGCTGAGTGGGGCTAATCTGCGAGGAGTCCCAGGGAGAGGAAGCCACAGGGTGGGCTGGCATCTACAAAGAAAACCAGAACTCTGTGGGATATGACTCTAGAATCTGGTGACCTAGTCTCTGCTGACTCATAAATTTTTGGCTGTGCTTAGCAAAGCTACCTGGAGAAGGCAATGGCACCCCACTCCAGTACTCTTGCCTGGAAAATCCAATGGATGGAGGAGCCTGTTAGGCTGCAGTCTATGGGGTCGCTATGAGTCAGACATGACTGAGCAACTTCACTTTCATGCATTGGAGAAGGAAGTGGCAACCCACTCCAGTGTTCTTGCCTGGAGAATCCCAGGGACAGAGGAGCCTGGTAGGCTGCTGTCTGTGGGGTAACATTGAGTTGGACACGACTGAAGTGACTTAACAGCAGCNGAGAAGGAAGTGGCAACCCACTCCAGTGTTCTTGCCTGGAGAATCCCAGGGACAGAGGAGCCTGGTAGGCTGCTGTCTGTGGGGTAACACTGAGTTGGACACGACTGAAGTGACTTAACAGCAGCAGAGCAAAGAGAGCATGACAGTCTTTGCCTGGATATCAGCTGGGAGGAGGCACAGAGGTAAGGCTCAACATGGGAGAGGGGCTTTGGCCCCAGCAGTTCCCCGCTGGGCTGTGTTGCTGTCAATTATGGAAAACAGAAAAGTGGGGAGAGGGCTCCCATGATTGTGCTGGATGGAAAGTTCTTCCAGGCTCAGCTCTGGTGCTGTGTGACTTGGGCAAATCACTTCACCTCTCTGAGCCTGTTTCCTCCCTTGAAGGTGGGGTTCGAAGGAAAATTCAGGGGGATCACAGAGTACCTCTGTTTATTTACTAAAGGAAGGAATGAATGAAAGAGAAAAGAAATGGGTGTCTTCTGCTCCTGTTTTACAGCTGGGGACCCTGGTCTCTTCTACACTCCTTGCTCTCACTTCACTGATCCAGCATCTTTTCTGTCCACTCTGCCCCTTTCTTTCTGGGTCTGACAGCATTTGGGACTATGATGGAGGGAAAATTGCATGGGAAGCTCCCATTTTATAAACTGGAAAACTGAAGCCCTCAGATACCCTCTTTTTTTGGGGGGGGAGGCGGGGTGCTGTGCTCTGCAACTTGTTGGATCTCAGTTCTAGGACCAAGGATTGAATCCAGGCTATGGAAGTGAAAGCACCGAATCTTAACCACTAGACCACCAGGGAATTCCTCCCAAAGACCACTCTCTTGAGAACTCAGGAGTGAGATGTAAGAAAGACAGCTGGAGTATCCTCTTTACTAAGCACCTGAAACTCTGATCTGGGGTCGACTGACTTGTCTCAATTTTTGGAGAGTGGAAATCATGATTCGACTCTTCTGTTTGCCTAGAATTGACATCTTTCCCTCCTCTCTGTCCCTGAGTTTTCACTAGATCCTGGAATTTTCAGGATAACTTACGTGGTCCCTTCACCCATAATCTCTCCTCTTTCAGTTGTGCTGTATCTGACTGCACTGACACTCCCCGCGAAGCCTGTAACGTTTAGGACTTGACCCTTGGCGGATCAGAGGTGCACCCAGAGGCAGCGCCTGCCCCAGCCTGGCTCTGGCCTTGGTCCTGGGGAGGCTGACCCCTCCAGCCTTACCGTTTCTGACCTGATCCCCCGCAACCAGCTGTTTGATCTAAAATGCCTTCACGTTGAGAGAGGAAATAAATACCAATAAGAGGGAATTAACCTCATAGGAAGCTGGGAAACAACCCAAATCTACCACCCAACAAGCAGAAACACAGCCCAGCAAAATGACTATCACCCAACTCTTTTAAAGGAAAATTTTATTGAAGTATAGTTGATTTACAAAGTTGTGTTAGTTTTAAGTATATAGCAAATTGAATCCATTATACATATACATATATCCACTCTTTTTTTTTTTCCTTAAGATTCTTTTCCCATATAGGCCTTTAAAGAGTATTGAATAGAGTTCCTTGTGCTCTACAGCAGGTTCTTATTAGTTATCCAACTGTTTCTTTGGAAAGTCACAAAAGATCAACTTACACCATCATAAATGGAAAAGGAGTGATAGCCACAGATAAGGTAGTACATCCCACGTGGTAGAGGATGTCCAGGGCACACTATACGCTGAAATGGCAGTGATAGGGAAGGGAGATTGGCGACCTGCTCATGGCACGGGCTTCCCTGGTAGCTCAGTGGTAAAGAATCCGTCTGCCAATGCAGGAGACACGGGTTCGATCCCTGGGTTGGGAAGATCCCCTGGGGAAAGAAATGACAACCCACTCCAGTGTTCTTGCCTGGGAAATCATGGACAGAAGAGCCTGGTGGGCTACAGTCCATGGGGTTGCAAAACAGTCAGACACGACTGGGCAGCTGAGCGTGTACACATGCTCGTTTCACAAGAATGGTCTGGCTCTTCTCAGATGTGGCCTCTTCATTAAACCCTGGCGTCATCTCAGACGTATTTGTTGCCCCTGACAACATCACAGTGTGGGCCATAGACTTTCCAGAAAACAAAAACAAAAACATATATATATATATATATATATTGAGGAAATAGATGCAGTGCAGCTGACTTTTATTTTTGTCAAGCAAGTGCATTAGAAACAAACCAGGACAATATTTATCGATCTCTTCCCTTTTCATCTTCTAAAGCGATCAGCTATTTTAGAACCAAACAAGCAGGAAGGCCATGATCTCTGAATCAAGTATAGTCTAATGGGAACATTTTTCTTTAGAAACACTCTCTTCTCAGTAGTTTGTTTTTTGTTGTTATTGTTGTTGTGTATCTGTTTTTTGTCCAGGAACTGGGATAGTATCTCAAACTTGTCAGCCAGCATGGCAGTGAGGGATTCCAGAAGTCATTTGCTAATGTCCAAACCTTCCCATTTTATAGATGGGAAAACTGAGGCTGAGAAAGTACGAAGGTTTGGTTTGCAGCAAGGTTTCAGGTTTAACAGCAGAGAAATCTAGGTTCAGGTCTCTACCTGGATACTTACTACAGGTGATCAGCAGCAGCTGACTCACTTTCTTGTGGTGAGAATGTGACAGCCTTGCAAGGTTCTGGAAAAGAATCATTTGATAAGGGCTTAGGGCCTGAAGCAACAGAGGGATGCCGAGATCAGCCTCAGGGGCTTCAGCACTGAAATCCTCTCAGAACGAAGGTCTTTCCAAGGTGTTCTGGAAAGAGGCTGAAACCCACCTGACCAGGTTTTTTGAGGACTCTGGTGAAGTAAATAAACTTTGCCATCCAAATGGAATCACCCCGGTTGCCCTTTGGAATAAGGCAGCCCAGGGAGGAATGCAGGAGGCACTGTCTTGAGTAAGGCACTGTCTCGACTCATTCCTTATTTACAGTACCGTGGCCTTGCCGAGAGTGGATTATTACCGTCCACTCATTCTTTTCCTTTTCATCCAGCTTGAAAGAGTCACGCTGCATTCTTTTATATTTTTGTACTTAGTCATTAGGTTAATAGTTAATAGTACTTAACTCTTCTGGGCTTCCCAGGTGGCGCTAGTGGTAAGGAATCCACCTGCCAATGCAGGAGATGCAAGAGATGTGGGTTTGATCCATGGGTTGGGAAGATCCCCTGGAGAAGGAAATGGCAACCCGCTCCAGCATTGCCTGTAACATCCTATGGAGAGGGGTGTCTGGTGGACCAGAGTCCATGGGGTTGCAAACAGTCGGACATGACTGAGCACAAACTTAACTATTCGTGGTAAACAACATCGTGGCAGTTTAGAAAGGGGAGGTGGGATGTGGAAGATAAACCGTGCCCCCATTCTTTCTTTTTATATATAAAACCACTGTGAGTTCTTTCTTCCAGAATTTTCTGTGCCTAACAGGCCTAAACATATATACGTACATGTGTATGTGTACTGGTGTGTGTCTCTCTGTGTGTGTAATCCTTTTGAACGTGAGGTAATCCTGAATCTACCATTTGTCCTTCTCTAATCCTGGTTTGGTTTTTTTTTTGGAGGAAAAAAAAAAAACCTAGTGTCTGACACCTCCTTACACACGGCAGCCTGTCACGAGGTTCTCTACGCCCACTGCATCTATGGGTAGGTTATTGTGTTAGGCCCCTAAGACCAGATGTTTCGAGAGGGTCCAGGTTTCTCCAGCTCTACTCAGAAATGCCAGGGATTTCCCTGGCGGTCCAGTGGTTAAGACTCTGAGCTTCTACTGCAGAGGGCACGGGTTCTATCCCTGATTGGGGAACTAAGATCCTGTAAGCCAAGCAGTACAGCCAGAAAAAAAAACGTTGCTGTGAACAAGGACCCTCCTACGCCTCCATAAGGGCTGTGAGAGTCTGGGTCACAGGGTGAGTTCTCAGGCACTGCCTGAGTCCACAGACTCAGCACCATGGCCTTAACTGAGCGTATTCCCCGCCAGAGAGCTTTTAAGGAGGGGCTGTCTGGAGGAAGGCCACTGGCCTTTCAGTTATCACCATGACTTAGCATCTGAACAGCTTTTTTGGTTTTAGGTAATTTGTATACATTCTCTCTTGATTCCCTGTGATTTTTTTTTTTTTTGGTCATAAGAAAATCTGCATACCGGGCCCTGTTTGAAATTTCTTCCCACCACCAAATCTACTGGATCACTTCAAACCTCCCCTCTCAGAGTTGTGATAAGACATATATTTAGTGGCTGTAAAATAGGAGTTCTCTTCTGGCACCTGCCATGGCAACCCTCTGAAGTGGGAATCACTGCCCATTTTACAGGTGAGAAAACCGAGGCCCAGAGAGGGCAATTTGCCCAAAGGTACACAGTCAGTAACACACAGACCTGGGGATTCAAAGTCACCTTGAGGGAGCCACAAGCCCAGGCTCTCTTTGTTTTCTGCTCTCCTTGAAATTTAAGACCTTTCTTCTAGGCTCTTGTGTTTTCCTGTCCTTATCTGTGATTCTATGTGAGCCATGACCTGGAAGTCCATGCTCTCATATTCCTTTGGTAAGAACTAATCCCTTCACCTTTAAGGACTAAACGGTTGCCCACAAAACTCAGTTAAGTTAGAGGCTCAGAGCACATGCTCTGCACTGCTAGTCTCAGCTCCTTCACTTACTTGCTGTGTGACTTCGGGCAAGTGGCTTCATCTCTCTGAGCCTCGGGTCCCACAGCTATACATGTTGGAAGAATTTACAGCGAGAAGGAAACACGTGATGTGCTTAGCACTGGGGTTTGCTGGGGCCCACTGTTTTGGGGCCCCATCACACATTCCCACAGCTCCATTTTATCTTGTGGCTCAATTTCTTTGCTTTGGAACTTTCAGAGCTTGCCCTTCTTTCTTTTACTTTCCCCCTCCTCCCTCTGACCCCCTTCTTCCTGCAAGCTCCTACTTAAAGTTCAAAACCCAGAGCAACTATCACCTCTTCTGAGAAACCTTCCTAGATTTTACTCAGTAGCAGCAGGAGTGTACCTCCTCAGGGGATCCTTTTCTCATCACAGCAGTTACATTCATTCTCGTATGCCCTTTGTGTCCGGCTCCCATAGGTGCTCACAGAAGCTTGGCGAAACTTTGGGGTGTGAGCGTTTGATAGTCATTATCTCTGCTGTATCTTCTCTAGGGCAGAGCTGTTCTTGTCCTGGAGCTCTTTGGTGGCTTTGTAGCCAGCTCTCCATGGGACAGCCCTGGCTCAGCCTGGCTCTCCTGTCATGTGACTTCTTAAAGGTTTCACCGGTGTCTTCTGTCACCCTCATTTTCTTAAAAGAAATTACCTTCACAAATGTTTTCCTTAGTTACAGAAGTCCCTGGGTGAATATTTCTCTGTCCTTGGAGCAAGGATGAAATCCAGAACCATAAAGAAAAGATAGGAAAAAGCTGAAAACCACTCCATGGCAAAAAAAAAAAGAAAAAACCTATTAAAATACAGGCATTTTCCATATGAGTGACAAGCCAGTGGGCTAATATGTATAGAGAGAATTTCACCAAATGCGACGTCCACACACTGCAACTAGAGAAAGCCCACCACAGCAATGAGACCTAGCGATGCCAAAATAAATAAATAAATGAATTTTTAAAATTAAAACAAAAGATATGGAAATAACTAGAACAGTGCCCGGTGCAGAGGAAACCCTTACGAGGGAGCGGCTGGTATTACGGGGGCAGGGCGGGAAGCAAGGGTTAGTACAGCTCTGTTTGTCAGCATCTGTTAAAAATAAAAATCCATGTATCCTTTGACCCAGCAGTTCTGCTTTTAGGGACTCAGCCTGAGACGTGCATGGAGGCAGACCGACAGACATCCACGTGAATGGCAGTTCGCCACTGAGTTGTTTTCTGTGCTTTAAAGCTGCAGACAGCCGCAAGCCGAGCTGAGCGCCCCTTTCACACTCGCCTTCTCGCTGACCAGGTGTCCCCCTCTCCTACCTCTGCAGGTGGGCCTTTCTGGAGCTGCACACGAACGGCCACTTCAATGACAGCCTGCAGGCCTACGCCGCGGGCGTGGTGGAGGCAGCTGTGTCTGAGGAGGTAAGGGCCTGGTCGGTTGGGGAACCTGAGACTCCCCCCACCCAGCCAGCATGTTCCCTAGAAAGCTTCGGAGGGGTCTGAGATGTGTGTAGGGGGCTCTCCCCCACCCCCAACCTTCCATCCAGTTGGGAAGAAAAGGCTCACCTGTTTTTGTTAAACATTTACCCTGGGTACTCTTTGACACATGTGAAAATACAACGCGTTTCCAAGTTACAGAGCTTAATAATAAACGCCCAAACTAAACCCTGGAATGTTGCTGCGGCTACTGCTGCTGCTAAGTCGCTTCAGTTGTGTCCGACTCTGTGAGACCCCATAGACGGCAGCCCACCAGGCTCCCCTGTCCCTGGGATTCTCCAGGCAAGAACACTGGAGTGGGTTGCCATTTCCTTCTCCAATGCATGAAAGTGAAAAGTCAAAGTGAAGTCGCTCAGTTGTGTCCGACTCTTGGCGACCCCATGGACTACAGCTTACCAGGCTCCTCCACCCATGGAATTTTCCAGGCAAGAGTACTGGAGTGGGGTGCCATTGCCTTCTTTACCCTGGAATGTTACTAATATTAATTGAAACCCCCTTCTCAACACCATTCCCCTACCTCCCCTGGCCCAGAGACACACACCAAACTATGTGGGGTGGCTGCCATGCCCATTCCCTTTCATTTGTTCAGTCATTTTTATTGAGATGGAACTCATATGCCATAAAATTCACCATTTTAAAATGTGTGCTCTCCAGTGGTTTTTACTGTATTCGTAAGGTTACACGACCACCACCACTATCTAATTCCAGAACATTCTCATCACCCCAGGAAGAAACCCCATACCCGTTAGCAGTTCCCTTTCCACCCTTTCACCTAGCCCCTGGCAACCGCTAATCTGCTTTCTGTCTCTACGGATTGGCTTATCCTGGACAATTCCTATGAAAGAAATCATACAATATGTGGCCTTGTGTGACTGGCTTCTTTCACTTATTTTCAAGTTTCCTCCACGTTTTAGTGTGTGTTAGGACTTTATTCCTTTTTATGGCCAAATAATATCGCATCTTAGGGATAGACAGTTTTATTTATCCATTCATCAGTGAGTGGAACGAGTTATTTCCACTCCCTTCCTTGGGTTAAACTGGCTTTACTACATTTGATGAAACCGTAAACAAGCTTTTGTGTTGCTTTAACTGCTTTGGGGCTGCTTAAAAGTGGTGGTCACACCTTTCACAAGGCATCTGGAATGGGTGAGGCTGTGGTGTGCCAGCCATGCTCCCACAGGGTGCGTGGGGATGTGACACCCTTGCTGGACAATAAGTCGGCGTTGGCTTGTAGAGTTGAACGCTCACGTCCCGCTCATGTCCCTTAGGACCCAGTGGCCCCGCTCCTCAGGCGTGTACCCTAGAGGTGACCCAAGGACGCATGCGTGGCATTCAGAGCAGCATTCCCGAGGCGGGAACACTCAAATGCCACCCGCGGGTAGCCCCTGGGCAGCTGGCTTGGGGTGCCAAACATGGTGCAGGATGACAGAGCTGTGAACACAGACGCGCAGCGTGGTGGGTCTGAGACACATAGTGGTGAGGGGTCAGAGCACGTCACAGGAGACGGGGTACGGCCCGACAGCCTTCTGTAAACGCCCTCTCCTCTTTCTGACCCCCAGTTGCAGTTGAGGTGCCTTCCTGGGACCTCGATGTCTGGGGAGAGGTCAGACACTGGGTCAGGCCCTCATGGTTTGGGCGCCCAGTGGTAAATGAGGCACGATTCCATCTCTCATGGTCCTCGTAACCTGAGCCAGGAACACGGAGGCAAGGCCCAAAGTGGTTCTCACGTGAGGAACCCCAGACACACATGCCAGGCTCTTTGCCCACGTTATCTCCCTGAGCTTGCACGCCAGCCCCCAAGGGAGGCTCTAGGTGAGCTGGGGTGGCGGAGGCGACTGGGGTCACGTGGGCTTTGGCCCTCCAGCCTGGCCCAGGCTAGTTCACGTGGCAGTGGAGGGCAGGGAACTGGCATGAGATTTTCTTGGCAAGTTCACGGTTGTGTCCTCAATGAGGCAAGACATAGTAGGTGCTCAACAAAATTGGTCATTAACTGACTAACAACATGTATAGATTGCGGTGAGGGCGGGGGTCCCCACTAGCAAAAGAGGTGTCATCTAGGACAGATGGTGAATGCTGAAGGCTTTCAGAAGAGGGAGGCGGCCAGGGGCATTGGGCCCTGTTGAGAGGGAGTAAGAGCTGGCTGGGTGAGAAGGGCCCTGGGGGACAGAAGCTGGCATGGGTGAAGGTGCCAGGGTGTCCCCACCAGGGCTCCTGGACTCTCTGGAGACCTGGATGGGAGTCGGGGCTCTAATCGCGAGTCGGGGGCCCCGGGGGTCCTCAGGGGAGAGAGCAGCCCTGCTGCCCCACCCCTGCCCTCGCCCACCTCACCACCCCCCCTGGCCCCCAGCTCATCTACATGT
>SJYV01056327.1:268721-287538 GCA_006410875.1 Neotragus pygmaeus
CGGGCATGCTCCATCCACCCACCCATCCTCCCATCTGTCCATCTATTTGCCCATCCACGCACCCAGCCCATTTGTCCACCCTCCACAAGCCTGTCCATCTTTCACTCTCTTCTCATTCATCCATCTGTCACCTACCTGTCCACCCACCTTGTTGCTATATCCTGTTTGGTTACCTGTCGCAGTTCATCACCTGCCCGTCTGTCCATCTGCCCTCCCTTCTACCTGTCTAGCCATCTTACTGACTGACCACCTTCCCTGCTTCATTCCTCATCTTTCTGATCAGAGTCTCGGCACGCATCCGTCTATCCATCTGTTGGTCCATCCCCTCTGCTCCGTCTCGGCTCCTCATAAATCTCACCAGGGGCTGCCCTGTAGTTCCGCAGCCCATAATGTGGCCTCAGAAGCCCCCGGCACCCTCTCCCTCCCCAGCCGCATCGCTGTCGACCTTGATCTGTGCTCCGGCCTCTGGCCTCCTCCCAGTTCCATGAACAAGATGTGCTACCTCTTGCCTTGGGGCTTTAGAGAGTGCTGTTACTTCTGCCTGGAACACTCTTCTTCCTCCCACCCTGTCCGGCGCCCCCCACCACTCCTCACGGCCGCCTGCCCTCTCTGCACTTCCTGGTAGCACTCTTACAAGGCATTCAGTGCCTGTCTCCTGCCAGACTCAGGCCCCATGAGGACAGGCAAGGACCACATCTGCTTTGTCCGCTGTGCGGGCCCTAGTACCTAGCACAGGGGCTGGCGCATCGTCGGTGTTTATAAGTGAAGGTTTGCTGCGTATTGACAGATGAGGGAATGAATCCATCCTGTCCTGTCCATCCACTTCAGCACCTGCCTGAGCATCTGTCCGTCTCTCCACTCTCCTGTCCATCTAGATGATTGCCTTTCTCTCCGTCCACTTGTTTACCTCAGCAGCCACCATCCGTCTATCAGTCCTGCCTGTCCATAAGTGCCTGGTGTATGTCCAGCCCAGGCCAAGGCCCCATGGGGGACCCAGTGATGTACTCCATGGTTACAGAACAATGACAGTGACTGGGGAGAAGTCAGCCACATGAGACCAGTGCCCTGAGCCAGCAGCATAGCCAGTAACGAAACTCAGAACAAGGAGCAGTCCACAGTAGGCCAGGGCAGGCTGGGAGGCTTCCTGGAGGAGGTGGCTTTGAGCTAGGCCCTTATGGGGGGTGAATTTGGGGTTGACACAGAATGGAGACATACAGTTAGGTGATGGCAGGAGGGTTCTTAGCTTGGAGGGGTGGCTGTGGTTAACCATTGCAGGAGAAGGTGTGAGCCTGGGGGAGAGGCCTCACNGGGCAGGCTGGGAGGCTTCCTGGAGGAGGTGGCTTTGAGCTAGGCCCTTATGGGGGGTGAATTTGGGGTTGACACAGAATGGAGACATACAGTTAGGTGATGGCAGGAGGGTTCTTAGCTTGGAGGGGTGGCTGTGGTTAACCATTGCAGGAGAAGGTGTGAGCCTGGGGGAGAGGCCTCACCCTCCCTCTGCCCCCGCCCCCCTTTCCCCCCATCAGGTGCGGCTGACCCTCCTGCAGCTGAAGGGCCTGGAGGACAGCTATGAAGGCAGTGTGGCCTTTCCAACTGGGAAGTTCACCGTCAAACCCTTGGGGTTCCTGTAAGTGCCACCCCCAGAGCGCATAGGGCAGGGGAGAGGGCTATGCGCCTTGCAGTCAGGCTGGCCTGGGTTCCAATACCAGCCCTGCCACTTCCTGGCTACGTGACCTCGGACCGGTTGCCAGATCTCCCAGCGCCTCAGCTTCCTCCTCTGTGAAATGGGTACGTAATGCAGATGTGGTAGCCCTCCAGCACCCTGGCCCTCCACAGCCTGTTGCAGATCTCTGGGGACCTTGAAGACTTAGAGGTGGCCCTGAATAAGAGCAAGACCAACCATGCTATGGGCTCTGGCTCCTGTTCTGCCCTCATCAAACTGCTGCCCGGCCAGAGTGACCTCCTGGTCGCCCACAACACCTGGCACTCCTACCAGTACATGCTGCGTGTCATGAAGAAGTACTGGTTCCAGTTCAGAGAAGGGCCCCAAGGTGGGTAGACGTGGGTGGATCTCTGTGTGTGGGCATGTCTGTCGGTACACAGTGTGCACAGGGCTAGGAGGTGTGGGTCTTGGCCCTGTATACACTGGGGTCACTGTAAGGCCACGCTAAGAGTTCATGTTATTGTTAACTTGTTTATTTCCTTTTAATTTTTATCTCACAAAGTGTATCATCAGCAAGCTATTGCTGCATAACAAGTCACCTCAAATTTAAAACAAAGGCTTAAAATAGCCATTTGGTTTTACTCACAATGTCTGTGGGTGTCTGTGGGTCACCTGCGTGGTTTTGTTATTCTGAACCAAGCCTCCTGACCTTGGCCAGGCTCCCCACTTCTTCTGTATTCAGCGGGGGTGGGCTGGCTGACCTGGGATGGCCTCACCTGCATGTCTGGGGGTTGCTGTCGTCTGGGGTGACCTGACAGCTGGGCTACACCGGCATTCGTCCTCCCACAGGCTAGCTCAGGCTTGTTCCAGTGACATCTGGGCGGGGAAGTGTGGAAGGCCTCTTGAGGGCCCACTGAAACTGGCACAACATTCTGGTGCACAAAGCAAGTCAAGTGACCAGTTCAGGTTCAAGAAGTGGGGAAATAGGGACTTCCCTGGGGGTCCAGTGGTTAGACTTCACCTTCCAATGCAGGGGATGAGGGTTTGATCCCTGATCGGGCAGCTGAGATCCCACATGCTTGGAGGCCACACAACCAGAACATAAACAGCAGAAGCAATATTGTAACAAATTCAATATAGACTTTAAAAACAATCCACATCAAAAAGCAATCTTAAAAAAAAACAACCTCCATAAGTCATACATGTATGTTATAGAAAATTGGAAAACACAGCAAAACAATACACACACAGTAAAAGTCATTGGGACCCTCCGCAGCCCACAGGGGATCTTTTCTGTGAACACTGAGTTACTTTGTTTTCCTGGACTTTTAAATAAAATGTACCTCATCGTTCCATTTGTTTAAACATTTTTTATACTAGTAATGTGTCAGTACGATCTCACTGCCACAAATTCCAGCACTAGAGATGGAGAAATACATCTCCCTTGATGCCCTCCTCCCATATTCCAGACCTCTCCTAAGAGGACAGCGCTGATGCCATTATGGTTTGGATCCATCTAGATTTGGGGGGATGCATTTATACGTGTGCATCTATTGACCTCCTAAAAATTAATAGACTTGAGACTGTCCTGGTGGTCCAATGGCTAAGACTCTATGTTCCCAGTGCAGGGGGCCTGGGTTCGATCCCTGGTGGGGGAACTAATCTGACTTACATACCACAGTAGGGAGATGTTGATCAGAGAGGACCAGCTCCCAGTTAGAAGACAGGTAAGGTTTTTAAAGTCTGCTTCCCCTGAAGCACACCGTGGTGACTGTGGTTAACAACACAGAATTGTATACTTGAAACCTGCCAAGACAGCAGACCTTAAGTGTTTTCACCACACACACAACAAGGGTAGCTGTGTGAAGTGATGGACGTGTAAATGAGGTGATGGTGGCCATCCTTTCACAGTGTCTACATCTGTCCCAACATCACCAAGTGCAACCGTAAGCACAATTTTTATTTGTCCGTTATACCTTGGTAAAGCAGGGGATAACTACCGCCCCCCCACCCCCCAAAAAAAACACGGAGTGTGTACTCTGAGACTTCTGGGTATTTGCTCTCTGAATTATCTTTTTTGCAGTAGATTTTTGCAATAAAAAAGGAAAGCCAAAAAAGGTATAATTAAAAAATTATATATCCATTTTGCTACTTGCTTTTATACCAATGGCCTGGTTTGCTAACTCTCAGAAAGAATGGAGTGGGGGGCTTCCTCTGATGCCCCCGAGTCTTGTCGGGTGGTGGTGCGGGGGTCCCCGTATGAACTTGTCTGACCAGCCCCCACACTGGCCCGACTCAGGCTCTCTCTCACCCTTGCAGCAGAATCCGCCCGGGCTCCTGGCAACAAGGTGATCTTCTCATCCTACCCTGGCACCATTTTCTCCTGTGATGACTTCTACATCCTTGGCAGTGGGCTGGTGAGTCATCTTCTGTGTTACCTTTCTCCTCCCCTGGGCAGCTTCTCACCTGGCAGCTCGGGTGGACAACCCCCAGCCCCAGCCCCGGGGCGAGTCCGTCCTCCACCAGGGGGTGCTCTTGGAAAGTGGAGATCCCAGGCCCCAGAGCCTGTGGTTGACCTGGACCTCTGCACTGTCGCCCAGCTCTTGGGAAATTGTTGGTCTGGGCTCTTTAAAAATATCCTCTGCCCCAGTGACCTTGTTTTGTGTTTACATATTTAGGAAAAGCCGTTTCTCTCTCCACCATGACTCTGCTCTTTCTTGTTTCCTCTTGTTTTTCACAAAGCCCCCTCTAAACCTGGCCGGCTTCTCTGCATAAGTGTTGTTTATTCCAGTGTGTTGTTTTTATCCGTTTTCCTGGCTGGGTGCCAGACTCTCAGAAATCTGTTCCTGGCACCCCTGGTGGATTTCAGCAAGCCCTGTGGTCACCAGGGCAACACTGCAGAGGAGGAAAAAACATCCCTTAAAAAACAGACTAGATGCAGAAGACACCAGTTCCTGGGGAGGGGGATGGAAGGCCTTTTTTGTTTCTATTAGTCTATGAGAGTAGCAGGGCATTTAGTCCCCTTAGATGTGGGAACAAGCCTGAGAGGGGCCAGGCAGTGGGTGAGGGGGCCCCCTTGCTACGGTCTGGGGCTGGGAAAGCAGGAGTGAAGCTTGGGGAAGGACAGTGGATCCTTGCAGGATTGATCCCGGTTTCATTCTGTTTCCTGGAAAGAGTCCAAATGGGAAATTTACCTTCTATTGGGGTTCTTAACTGTTTCTGTGCCATGGGCTCCTTTGGCCGTCTGGGGAGCTGTTGAACCCCTTCTTAGAATAATACTTTTAAATGCATAGACCAATATACAGGATTATAAAGGAGACTAATTACATTGTCATGTGTTATTGAAATAGTATTTAAGTAAGCTTTTAATATATAGGCATACCTCATTTTATTGCACTCTGCAGACACTGTGATTTTTACAAATTGAAGGTTTTTAACAACGCTGCAAGTCTATTAACACCATTTTCCCACCAACATTTGTTCATTTTGTATTTCTGTGTCACATTTTGGTAGTTCTCAGACTATTTTTCATTTTTTCGTTATTATTGTATTTGTTACGGTGATCTGTGATCAGTGATCTTTAATATGACTACTGTAATCATTTTTTTGTTTTGTATTGTTTTTGTCTTTTCTATTTTAAAATTAAGATATGTACATTGTTTTTTAAGATAATACTGTTGCACATTTATACTAGATTTTAGATTAGATAGTATAGATTAGATAGCATTTGTTCAGTTTGTATCTCTGTGTCACATTTTGGTAATCCTTGCAATATTTTTATTTTTTTCACTATTATTATTTTCATTGCAATGATCTATCATCAGTTATCTTTAGTGTGACTGTGGTAATCGGTTTTGTATTGTTTTGTTTCAATTTTTAAATTAAGGTATGCACATTGTTTTTTTAAGACATAATACTATTGCACATTTATAGTAGATTGCACACTTAAGAGTCAATTATATAGATTATAGTATAGTGGAAAGGCTTCCCAGGTGGCTCAGTGGTAAAGAATCCACTTGCCAATGCAGGAGACACGAGTTCAATCCCTGGGTCAGGAAGATCCTCTGGAGAAGAGCATGGCAACCCACTCCAGTATCCTTAGCTGGACAGAGGAGCCTGGCAGGCTGCAGTCCATGGGGTCTCAAAGAGTTGGACTTGACTGAGCAACTGGACGCTCGTGTGCGCGCGCGCGCGTGCACACACACACACACACACACACACACACACACACGGTATGGTGGAAACAACTTCTTTATGACCTGGGAAATAAAAATTCATGTGAATTGCTTCCTTTCAATATTCGCTTCCTGACGGTGGTCTGAGACAGAGCCTGCAGTGTCTCTGGGGTCTGCCGGTAGGTGCTGCTTTATTAGCATGTTAAATAAGAAACTGGTTGCAGGTGGGCCACCTGCCGTAATTTGGGAGGCACAAGGAGCATAAATGGTCTGAGTTGTGTGCAGTCCTGTCGTATGGTGGGAAAACATCCATGACATCTGGTGGTGACCATCTCAAGTACGGCTAATAATATTGGTGTGTCACCCACGTTAGCAGTGGAAGATGCTGTGTTTCAGTTTGATGGTAGTGCAAATAAAGGTGTTCTGTTTCCGCACTCACATATTTAGGCTCCCTAAATACTGCTTCTGAGGCCGTTAAACTAGTCAACAGTTCGGAGCCACGAATGATGCAACAGGGCTGCCGCTGAGTGGCAGCAGGCCGCAGCGGTGAGCCAGGCGACCCTTCAGTGCAGCGGCCCCTGGTCTCTCCCGCAGGTGACCCTGGAGACCACCATCGGCAACAGGAACCCGGCCCTGTGGAAGTATGTGCAGCCTGAGGGCTGCGTGCTGGAGTGGATGCGCAACGTCGTGGCCAACCGCCTGGCCCTGGACGGGGACTCCTGGGCCGACATCTTCAAGAGGTTCAACAGTGGCACGTGAGTGGGCACCGCGGCTCCCCCAGCCAACTTCCCCACTAATACTCAGGACCCGGGGGGACCTGACGTGGCACCAGGGCCACACATCCCTCCCTCTTTGCAGAGTCCTCTTGTTTCATATGTGGGGAAACGGAGGCACGGGGAAGGAAAGGGTTTGCCTCTCTCTTGCAGGCTCCTCCACCTGGGGAAGGCTCCCAGAGAAAGGCCAGGAGGAAACGTGGAACTTGAGATCTCTGGGGATAGTGGGGAGGGCCGTCCAAGGAGGTGGACATGGGTGGATGGGGACCCTGTGAGCCAGAGACCAGAACTGGATTGGACAGGGTCTTAGGATGTTGGGCAGAAGAATCGACCTTTGTTCCAGTCAGTACTAGGGAGCCACAGGCTGCTCTGGAGCAGGTAAGCAGCATGGTGAGAGGCGAGCGTGAGGACAGCTGGGCGAGCCGCAGTGTCCAGGTGATGGCTGAGTGGCCGGACACGCCCCGAGCACCCTGGCTCCATGATTCCTGGCTGTGGGTGGCCCGCAGCAGGCAGCTGGGGCAGCAGCCCTGGGTCTGTTCAGCTCTCCCTCCTGGGGTCTGGCAGGTACAACAACCAGTGGATGATCGTGGACTACAAGGCATTCGTCCCCGGCGGGCCCAGCCCTGGGAGAAGGGTGCTCACTGTCCTGGAGCAGATCCCGTGAGTACCCAGAAAGGGGCAGGGCGCCCCAGCAGCAAGAGCCGCCTTGGCGGAGGCCCGGAGGCCGCTGAAGCTGTGTGTGGGAGGGGAGGCCTCAGGAAGGTGAGCCTGGAGGAGAAGGCAGCCGCAGATTGGGCTCAAGATTTGGGACATAATCTGCCCGCGGGCTGTGGGGAGCCTTCGGGCGTCCTTGAGCACNGATGTTTCCTACTAGCTATGTTTCCTATTAGTGATGTTCCCTCCACTAGCTATGTTTGTTGTGATGTTTCCCACTCGATTTCACATTCCAGGATGTCTGGCTCTAGGTGAGTGACCATTGTGATTATCTGGGTCATGAAGATCGTTTTTTATATAGTTCTTCTATGTATTCTTGTCACTTCTTAATATCTTCTGCTTCTGTTAAGTCCATACCATTTCTGTCCCTTATCAAGCCCATCTTTGCATGAAATGTTCCCTTGGTATCTCTAATTTTCTTGAAGAGATCTCTAGTCTTTCTTATTCTGTTGTTTTCCTCTATTTCCTTACATTGATCATTGAGGAAGTTTTTCTTATCTCTCCTTGCTATTCTTTGGAACTCTGAATTCAAGGGGATATATCTTTACTTTCCTCCTTTGCCTTTTGCTTCTCTTCTTTTCTCAACTATTTGTAAGGCCTCCTCAGACAATCATTTCACGTGTTTGCATTGTTTTTCTTGGGGATGGTTTTATCTTTGTCTCCTGTACAACGTCATGAAACTCCATGGTTAGTTTATCAGACACTGTGTCTATCAGATATAATCCCTTTAATATATTTGTCACTTCCACAGTATAATCATAAGGGATTTGATTTAGGTCGTGCCTGAATGGTCTAGTGGTTTTCCCTACTTTCTTCAATTTAAGTCTGAGTTTGGCAATGAGGAGTTCATAATCTGAGCCACAGTCAGCTCCTGGTCTTATTTTTGCTGACAGTATAGAGCGTCTCCATCTTTGGCTGCAGAAAATATGAGCAATCTGATTTCAGTATTGACCATCTGGTGATGTCCATGTGTAGAGTCTTCTCTTGTGTTGTTGGAAAAGGGTGTTTGCTATGACCAGTACCTTCTCAACAAAACTCTGTTAGCCTTTGCCCTGCTTCATTTTGTACTCCAAGGCCAAATTTGCTTGTTACTACAGGTATCGTTTGACTTTCTACTTTTGCATTCCAGTTTTCTATAACGAAACTGACATATTTTTTGAGGTGTTAGTTCTAGAAGGTCTTGTAAGTCATCATAAAACCATTAAACTTCAGCTTTTCAGCATTACTGGTTGGGGTATTTATTCTCAGATTATTTTAATTTCAGATTTTTTTCAGGGGGCATTTTAATAGAATCAAATAGTTTTCCTATGATGCTCAAGCTGAAGTTCCAATACTTTGACCACTTGATGCAAAGAGTTGACTCATTAGAAAAGACACTGATACTGGGAAAGATTGAAGGCAGGAGGAGAAGGGGACAACAGAGGAGGAGATGGTTGGATGGCATCACTGACTCAATGGACATGGGTTTCAGCAATCTCTGGGAGATGGTGAAGGACAGGGAAGTCTGGCATGCTGAGTCCATGGGGCTGCAAAGAGTTGAACACAACTGAGTTACCGAACAACAGCAAAATACAATGTTATCAATCTCTGAGCTTCCTGTTTAGTTGCAGGGTTGTTGTATTTCAGCTACCAAATCAAGCCACTGAATTGTGTCTGACTCTTCACAACCCCATAGACTGCAGCACACTAGGCCTCCTTGTCCTACACCATTTCTGCAGTTTTCTGAAGTTAATGTCCATTGAATCAGTGATGCCATCCAACTATCTCATTCTCTGTNGCCCTCCCTCAGGGGATGCAGAGATCCATCCCCTACTCACAGTGATGTTGACGTGTAACAAGCACTGTCTGAACTCCAGGAAATGCTGTGAAGGGACAAAGCGAGGCCTCTAGCCTGACCTGGAGTGGGGGCCCAGAGAGTTACCCAGAGGAAGGGATGGCAGAGCCGAGGGCTGAGTGATGGGTGTGGAGTGACCAGCCGAGGCGGGTGGGTGATGGAAGCACAGGTGGCACATTGAACATAGGCGGCCAGGTCGGGGGGCTGCTGCTTGGAGTCCGGTCTCCACCCCCAGCACAACTCGTGTTTCCTCTCCTTCCACATCCAGGTACAACGACTTCTTGCACGACCCCCTGTCACTGTGCAAAGCTTGCAACCCCAAGCCCAACGGGGAAAATGCCATCTCGGCCCGCTCTGACCTCAACCCTGCCAACGGCTCCTACCCCTTCCAGGCTCTGCAACAGCGTTCCCATGGGGGCATCGACGTGAAGGTGCCAGGCTCGGGCGGCTGTGGGTGGGGTGGTCAGAGCTGGGGGGGGAGCTGCAGGGCTTCCTGGGTTGGGATGACTTAGCCATCCGCCCTCCCTGCACCCGCAGGTGACCAGCACGGCCCTGGCCAAGGCCCTGCGCCTCCTGGCGGTCAGCGGCCCCACGTGGGACCAGCTGCCTCCGTTCCAGTGGAGCACCTCGCCCTTCAGCGGAATGCTGCACATGGGCCAACCTGACCTCTGGAAGTTCTCGCCCATCGAGGTCTCTTGGGACTGAGGCTCCATCTCTGCTATGCTGCCTTCTGTCCCCGATAACTCCAGCGGGGACTACCCTGGCTGCCACCCTGCCCTCCCGCCTGCCTCCTCTGCAGGGGAGGGGGCATTGTCGCCCTGCTGTGCCCGGATGGGGACCTGGGCCAGGGCCGGGTTCACTCTTGTCTGGGCTGCCTCCGGGGTGGGGAACGGAACCCCAGGGGACACGGGACTGACTGTTTCCCCTGCCTGGGTGATGCAATCCCCATCTCCCTCTGCGTCTGTCTCCTGCTTTTTTCGCTACCACCCTCGTGTCCCGGGACCTGGTTGTGGGCCCCCTGTGGGGCCGGCAGGAGAGGCCCCAGTGCCTACATCCCAGCACTGTTCCTGCCCGTGGCTCTGGAGCTTTGGCTCCAGGGCAGCGTCACTCCTCCCATCCCCACCCCAGCCCATCCGCTCCTTGGGGAGGACGGAAACTGGAAACCCTAAAAAAAACCAAAGTTTCTGGCTACCTGTGGCAGGAGGGGCCCGAGCGTCCTGCTCTCCTCAGGGCCAAGCAGGAGTGCCAGTCCCTTGGCTCCGGCCTCGTGGCCCCTGCCCCCAGCGCCGGCCTGCCCTGGCCTCCGGGCAGGGCCCGCAGGTCCCCTGCTACAGGAGCCGCACTGCAGGCTGTGCTGCCATTAAACGAGAGAGGCCGAGGCCCCTGTGCTGTGCTTCTTGGGGCGGCGGGGACGGCGGGTCGGCATCCTTTCTCTTCTCAGGTTTGAGTTCCAACTGTTCACCCGTGTACCCTGCTGTTCATCCTTCTGTGTGTCTATCTGTACAGACACTCACCTGCCAACCCACCCCCGCCTCGTCCGTCTGCATGGTCATCCATCCATTCGTCCGTCCAGCTTCCATTTATCCATCCGTCCACATATCCATCTGTCATCCAGCTACCCGTCCATCTACCCATGCATCCATCCACCCATATCTGTCCATCCATCTAGCCATGTGCTTATTGAACACCTACTTTGTTCTGGGTCCGGTTGTAGGGCTCTGTTAACCACCAAGTCCTACCCCCACCTTCCCGAGTCCTAATAGAGGTGGCGGTAGGGGAAGACAGATCAACGCAACAGAGTCCCTCCCCATCCAGTCTTACCCAGAGCCTCCACTGGAGTCAGAGGCCTGGGTTTGAATCCTGTCTCCAGCTCTTACTAGTTACGGTACTTAACCTCTCTGTGCCTGCATTACCTCAGCTGTTACATAGGTAATGACGTGAGCAGCATTTCCGTGTGTGTGTGCACGCGCGTGCGTGCTTAGAGGAGAGTGAGATTCACTGCAGTGGTGGCTGAGACATTGCCCATGTGGGGCCTTACACACTCAACATTCATTCATTAGCAAGAATTTATCACATATTTAAAACATGCCAGGTACTGTTACAAGGTCCTGGAGATACCTCATAACAGGTATCAAAAAAAAAAAAAAATCCCATGATGTTTACATTGAGGAGGTAGATAAATAAACACAGTGTGTATGATGTTGATAAATGCTCTGGGAAAACTAAAGCAACAGTTGAGGGGTGGGAGTGGGTTTGCTATATATATGTGTAATTTTTTTCGGGGGCACACTGCTTGCACTCACAGCTTGCAAGATCTTCGTTCCCCAAACAGGGATTGAAAATGTGCCCTCTGTGTTGGAAGCACGTGTAGTCCAAACCACGGGACCACCAGGGAATTCATCTTTTTCAAGTTCCGCATATAGGTAGAAGCTGAAAAGACTCCTATTCTGGGCAGGTTTCTCTGAATGGACTGATATTTTAGACTCTATCCCTCCAGGAACAATTCTGGGGTCAGTCAGCTGGTGATTGCCTATCCCTGCCTGCCCTTTGCTGATTCCTGTCTCCGGGATTTTTTTTTTTAATGCTTTTAATTTTGTACTGGGGTATTGCTGATTAACAAACAGTGCTGTGATAGTTTCTGGTGAGCAGTGAAGGGACTGAGCCATACACGTGTATCCATTCTTCCCCAAACTCCCGTCCCATCTAGGCTGCCACGTAACATTGAACAGAGTTCCCTGTGCTGTACAGGAGGACCTTGTTATCATTTTAAATATAGCAGTGTGTGCATGTCCGTGCCCCACAAATACCCTAACTGCACCTTCCCCCGCATCCTTTCCCTGTCTCCTGGATTTCAGGTACATGTGCTTTCTCTCCCGGCTGGAAATCAGCCTGTATCCCTGTCACTAGCGTGGTTTTTCCCTGAAATCTCACGGTACCTGCTCTTTGTCAAGGTGGGGGTGGGGGCTTCCCCTCTGTAAGCCCTTGTGGTTCTGTGTGGTAACCTGAGGGGTTAGGCCGGTTCTCAAACTTGGGGCTCCAAGTGTCCCAGGGGCTGCTATAGGTGGTGCCGGGGCGTTGGGGGTGCTCCCTCCAGGACCAAGGCAGCCCTGGCGGTTCCTCTTCTGTCTGGTTTATAGACTGGCTTCAGTATGTGCTGTCCTTGAAGGCAGGGTTTTGTATTTGAGAGGATTAGCTTGACGTGGACCAGAGCTGAGTGTCCATCATCGGTTCACACCCCACCCACCCCTACCCACCGGGGCTTCCCGGTGGTGCTAGTGGTATAAAGAACATGCCTGCCAATGCAGGTGACGTAAGAGACACAAGTTCGATTCATGGGTTGGAAAGATCCCCTGGAGGAGGAAAAGATACAAGAATACACGGGTATTCCCATGGACACAGGAATCCGGTGGGCTACAGTCCATGGCGTTGCACAGAGTCAGACACGATTGAAGTGACTTAGCATGCAGGAACAAGGGGCTCATTACCCCACTCCTAGTGGTTCTGTGATACAATTGTTCTGTTACCAGGAATAACAATAATTATTCTTCCCAGTAGAATGAGGCTGCCTTCCCGTCTGGTTCTGCCTTCCCGTCTGGTCCTGCCTTCCCAGCTGGTCCTGCCTCCACTGGAGGCCAGTGTCCCATCCCAAGCCCCTCTCGTTCAGCACAGCTCTCTCTCACTGGCTCCCTNGTATAAGAGACAGGTAGAATGAGGCTTCCTTCCCGTCTGGTTCTGCCTTCCCGTCTGGTCCTGCCTTCCCAGCTGGTCCTGCCTCCACTGGAGGCCAGTGTCCCATCCCAAGCCCCTCTCGTTCAGCACAGCTCTCTCTCACTGGCTCCCTGACGTGCAGAGATGCCCCCTCCTGGCACACACGCCCAGCAGGAGTTGGGGTCCCGGCCTCCATGGGGGGCCCTAGGGTTCCCAGGGGCAGGGGGCATGGAGGATGTTGAGAGCCGGGGGTGACAGCAGGCACACTGGGATGGAAGGGAGGGAGAGAGGGAGGCAGTCATGACAGAAGAACTCAAAGGGGAGCTTTGTTTTAATAAAGAAGCACTTCTTACGAAAATGAAAGTTTGCACAATACAAAAGTAAAGGGAATTCCCCGGTGGTCCGCTGGCTTGGACTCATGCTGTCACTGCTGAGGGCGCAGGTTCAATCTCCGGTCAGGAAGCTAAGATCCCACAAGCCACAAGGCATGGCCGGGGGTAAGGGTGAGGGTGGATTTAAGAAAAGTGAGTAAGCGTTGGCTTTGGGCTTCCTGAGCAAGAAACCAAACACTCAAAAGAGTTCAGTTCATAGCCTTGCTGGCTACTGCCTTTCCAGCTGCTGCACACAGTGGTCTCAGGAGAACCCAGGTTAACCGACTGGCTTGGGCCACGGGCTCCCAGCAGACACAGGAAATACTATTAACAATGAGGTGCTGGGTCATGCTGCAGAAAATTCTGGCCCTCCCAGGGTTCATCCCGGGTGGGGGAGGGGTCCTCACTGGGCATGCCCAGCTGCTTCTTGAGCGCCAGCATCTGCGCCAGGCTGATGTTGTTGCCCCCACAGACGATGACCACAAGGGAGGACAGTGGGGTGCGGAGTTTCCCCTCTCCTTGCAGCTTCTGAATCACGTTGCTGTAGACGGCGGCCAGGGCAGCCCCACAGGCCGGCTCCACCAGGATCTTCTCGTCATCTGCCAGAGGAAGGGGATGGTGAGGGTGGAGCCAGGAAACCTTTCGGCCACTGGTGAAGCCATCAGCTATCAGCCCAGGCCACAGACTGACTGGTCCTGGGCCACCCCACCCCCACCCCCCATCATTACCCTCCATTGACCTTCCAGGGCCTGAGTCAGGGCTGAATTTCAACATCAGCGCTAACACTGCTATGCTTCTAATTTCCCGAGCACCATGTTAACGTCATCTGAGCAAGAGTGCCAGCACTGACTGGCCAAACTCCCAGTACAGGAGAATTAAATGGCAGCATAAGTGAGTTGAGTGAGTGTGTGTGTGTGTGTGCGTGTGTGTGATCCCTGTTCCAGGATGAACCCCATAAAAGTCCAACTTAGGGACTTCCCCTGGTGGTCCAGTTAAGACTGCTTTCATTGCACACGGTGCAGGTTTGATCCCTGGTTGGGGAACTGAGATCGAATGTTGTTGCTGTTTAGTTGCTAAATTGTCTCTGACGGACTCTTTGCGACCTGATGGACTGTAGCCCTCCAGGCTCCTCTGTCCATGGGATTCTCCAGGTAAGAATACTGGAGTGGGTAGCCATTCCCTTCTCCAGGGGATCTTCCCGACCCAGGGATCGAACCCGAGTCTCCCACATCGCCTGTACTGGCAGGTAGATTCTTTACCACTGAGCCACCTGGGAAGCCCATGCTATGTGAAAGGAGAATCAAAAGGATATTTTAAAAAGAGTCCAACCTAGTCACAGACTCACCTCTGAATCCAATCCTGAGGCCCATAATTTCCTTTTTCATCCAGACTACATTGCTCAGAACCAACATTTTACATACTCAAGTTATTTCCCCCTGCTCTTACATTATCTGACTTCTATCATTTGTCCCCTTGGTCTTTCTGTTTTAACCCCTGGACTGCAGTAACTTTCATTAATGAGAAGTTCCACAGAGGGACGGGAGACAAAATTGCAAATGACATCCCTTGGCATGCCAAGCGGACAGCCACATAGTCCTTAGCCGGCAGGGCTGGGTCTCAAAAGGACTTAGCACACACATACCCACAAACTTCTCAAGAGCGGCCACAGCTTCCCGGTCCGAGATAACTTCAGAGAAAATGGGGTGTTCCCGGTAAACCTTCATAGCCTGCGCTGTCACGGTGGTCACGCCCAGGGCTTTGGCAACACTGGGAGGGACAAAGATTGAGAAAAGGGGAAAGAGATAGGAGGGAGGAGGGAGGCAGACCATGTGATTACCTTCTGGCCAATAAGAGGTAAGTGGACATACCCGTGTCTTTAAAGGAAAAGAGTCAGCTTCTGCCCTGACTTCTTCCTGCCAGATGGAGTGTGGGTGTGATAGCCAACACCTAAGCAGCTATCTTGGGCCATAAGTCTATGCAATGAGGATCATGGGGAACAAAATCAAGGGTCCTGGGCCCCTGGCTTCATGGAGCTAGACTTTTTTATATGAGAGGAAATAAAGTTCAATTTTGTTTAAACCACCATTATTTTGGACTCCTGTATAATGTGGCTAAACCTAATATTAGTCAAACACCATCTGGGAAAGGTTTGGGGCTGGGATATGAACCCTCTGGGAGCAGGCACTGTGTTAATTCACCACCGTCACTCCAGAATTGACCAGTGCCTTGCACATATTAGGGGCTCAATAAATGGTTGGTAAATTAATGAGGTGTGTTAAACCCTACCACAGAGGAACCCAATAAAGGATTAATGTTAGCCTTTTCATGCGAGGAAGTGTGATGTTCATGGTACAGAGTCACACAGACTTGAGTTTATTAACAGCCACACCACCCACTGGTTGCGTGACTCTAAGTGACCAAGCTTCAGTTTCCTCACCTGCAAGATGGGGCTGGCATGGAGATCTACCTCGCCACCAGCACTGAGGGGGGGGCTTCCCACAACACTCGCTGAACATAATGACAGCCTCCCTGGTTGCTTACCTGGTAATGCGGGGCAGGGTGACGAGCTTGCCAGCCTTGGTGGAAGCGTGGAAACTCTCGGCTCCGATGGTCTCCATGGCGATGACGGGCACATCCCTCCAGCCCACCTCTGCCAGCCCCTGAACCACTCCGCACAAGAGGCCTCCGCCCCCTACTGCCAGCACGATGGCCCCTGGCTTTTCGGTCATCGTCTTCTTCAGCTCCTTCACGATGGAAGAGTGGCCTTCCCTGGAGGAGGTGGGTGGGGAAGGGGGGCGCAGGTCAGGGCTGGGCTACTTGGAGATGCCAGGCAGGGGCCCTGAAGATGCCGCTTACTCCCTGTTTGCCCTCATCCCAGGCAGCTGATGGGCCTTGAAGCTGGTCTCCCGACTCCACCCTATTTCCAGCTGCATCTCTGCCTGTCTTCCTGTGGCCTCTGGAGCACTGTGAATGTGGCAGCTGGCTGTGCCAGGAAGCAAAACCCCCAGGAGCAGCCCTCAATTCATTACAGGAATTAAGAATTAACGGGAATCGACGTATAGACACTCCTTGCCCAACCTCCTCTCCCGCTGGTTCGACAGCCCTGGTCACGGTCCATGCTGGCTCCCAGAACCCCAGAGGGATTAAGCTCCAGCTGCCCTCCATGGGCACCAGTCCGTCAGCACCCTTCCTTCCTCATCTTGCTTCGCCAGTCCTCGAATGAGTCACTTCCCAAGTAAACTGCTTTCCTGAAATCTTTGTCTCAGGTTCTGCTTCCGGGGGCCCCAATCACACACGCACACCCCTGTGTATCTGAGCCCAAGCACTCGCCCATGGTCCAGGAGAAGGGGCACTGGAGCACATGGGTGTGGGCACCAGCGGCCATGCCTGTGTGTGTGCTTCCGTGTGACGTGTACACACGTGTACGCTGCTGTGCATGATGGTGTGTATGGGGCAGCTGTCCACTCAGTGATGTAGAGGCATGGTAACTACCTGCCCCAGTTGACTGGGGCCTCCACATACCAGATGAGGGGGTCGTCAAAGGGAGGGACGTAGACCCAGCCTGAGTTGTTTTTCTCCAGGTCCCTGGCCACCCTGATGGCCTCATCCAATGTCTGCAAGATCACAGAGAAAGCGAGAGGGATGAGGGGCTGGGGGACTTGGCCCTGTGCCCCGGTGCCCTCTGTGGCCCCGGCTCCAGGTTGGTACTCACCTCGCCCACCACTTTGACTGTGGCACCCTCACTCTTGAGCCGCTGGATGGTGAGGGCAGGCGTGGTGTTGGGCACGACAATCGTGGCGGGGATGCCCAGCTTCCTGGCAGCGTAGGCGGCTGCCATGCCTGCATTGCCCGCTGCCAGGGGTGGAGGGAAGACAGAGTTAGTGGGGTTGAACCCTCCCTGGGTGAGGGCTGGCCACCCCTTGGCATTCTAAATTGGGACTTCTGCAGATGTTTGCAACGGCTCATTGCTGGGGAAACCAGGGCTCAGAGAGGTGGAACACATGACTCCAGGACACACGGCAGAGGACGGGAGGAGGCATGCAGGCCAGTTACCTGAGGAGCAGACGAAATGTTCACAGCCTCGCTCAGCCCACTGTGGAGACAGAGAAGGGAGAGGATCAGGCCTAACATCTTTTCTCCCCAAAGAGACTCACTGGTTCAGGGAAAGATGAAGGAGAGGAGGGCCACTGATGGCTCTGGCATCAGTCCACGAGGGGACCTCTGGACTGACGCCCCTTAACCAGAGGTGGTGCCAATGGAGGCTGCCTGTGGGGAGTCAGCAGGGCCCAGCCTGGAACTCCCAGGATGTCATGTGGCAGTGGCCCTGCCCTGTCCACAAAGGGGATCTGCCCGGATGAGGCTGTACCGTTTTGCAGAGGTGTCCAATGCCCCGGATCTTGAAGGAGCCAGAAGGCTGGGCACTGTCTAGCTTGAGATAGACCATGGTGCCAGCCACTTTAGACAGGGTCACGCTGTCACGGACAGGAGTCTCCATGTGCAAGGGTCTTCCTGACATCGTTGCTGGGAGAAAGGAAGGAAACCCAGAGGGTTAGGGGAGTTGGCCCTGGTGCCAGCTGCTGCCACGCAGTAGGCAGTGGGGCTGGGAGGGACTCTGTCCCTAACTTCCTAGGAAGCCGAAGACAAGCCCCAGATTGTAGCATCCTGGAGACCTGAGTTCAAATTTCAACTCGGCCAACAACTTGACGTTGGACAAGCAATCTCCCTTTGGCCTCAGCTGCCTCATCTGTAAAATGGGCAGACGTCATCTTCTTTCCCCCTACCCCTGCCCCTGCCCACCTCTGGCCCACCCCAACACACACATACATTATGCTGGGAAGCTATTACCATCAGAAATAACATCCAGGGAATTCCCTGGAGCCCCACTGGTTAGCACTCTGCACTCTCACTGTTGAGGGCCTGGGTTAGATCCCTGGTTGAGGAACTAAGATCTCACAAGCCGAGAGGCATGGTCAAAAAAAGAAAAAGAAATAACATCTAGACCTTGCAGCTTTTGAAGACTATGAGGTAGAAATAGACTTGTGGGTGTTGACTCAGAATGAGCGGCAAGATTATGGCTAAAACAGGCGTAGGACATCAGGTCTAGTTTGTGCAAAAACTGCAAGGATACATGTGCACGTCCGCAATCCATGTGTACAAGACATCTCAGAAAACACACAAGAAACCCATCAGGGTAGGGGGCCCCTGGGGAGGACTGGCACACAGCACCCGCTTCTGTACCATGTCAATATTTTGCTGTGTGCATGTTTATTACATATCTAAATTACACATCTTTACAAACTAATCTCTGAGAGTGAAGTAAGTCAGAAAAAGGAATATCATATATCAATGCATATCTATGGAATCTAGAAAAATGGTACTGATGAACCAATTTGCAGGGGAGGAATAGAGACTCAGACACAGAGAGCAGACTTGTGGACACAGCAGGGGAAGGAGAGGGTGGGATGAACTGAGAGAGTAGTGTTGACATATACACTCTACCACGTGCAAAATGGACAGCTAGTGGGAAGCTGCTGTGTAACACAGGGAGCTCAGCCCTGTGCTCTGTGAAGACTTAGTGG
>SJYV01056327.1:287638-334273 GCA_006410875.1 Neotragus pygmaeus
GTAAATATATATATATATATATATATATATATATATATATATATAGTTTGGTGAAAGGGGTATACCTGTTGGTAGAAGGTTGCTGCTTGGAACAGAATTCTCCATTAATGATTTTAGTGTCTTTCTAGATATGAGAAGATACAAGAAATCGGGTTCCTAAAAACTTCTCCTGGAAATATCCAACTGTCCTAAGACCTGTTCTGCTAGTTTTCCCAGACCTCAGAGGGCCTCATTCCTGATCGCAGCCCTGACTTTCTTTTGGGCAGGGTGGGTCAAATGTCAGCAATTGCAGTGGCTAGCAACTTCATCGGAGAAGGCAATGGCACCCCACTCCATTACTCTTGCCTGGAAAATCCCATGGATGGAGGAGCGTGGTAGGCTGCAGGCCAAGGGGTTGCTATGAGTCAGACATGACTGAGCAACTTCACTTTCACTTTTCACTTTCCTGCATTGGAGAAGGAAATGGCAACCCACTCCAATGTTCTTGCCTGGAGAATCCCAGGGTCGGGGGAGCCTGGTGGTCTGCTGTCTATGGGGTCGCACAGAGTCGGACACAACTGAAGTGACTTAGCAGCACCAGCAACTTCATTCTTGGAGAATCAGGAGACAAGCGACATTTTTTAGTTGTCAAAGGCAAATTTAGGAATTCTGAGTCCTTTATGGACACAAAGCTGATGGGGTGAGAGGGAATGGGTTGGAAATGGGGGTTGGGAGTGTATCTGGCCACAATCAGATATCCCATATTTAGGCTTTTGAGGCTACCTTTGTACAAGGAAACCTTCCCAAGTGGCTCAGTGGTAAAGAATCCACCTGCTAATGCAGGTGACACTGATTCAATCCTTGGGTCTGGAAGATGCCCTGGAGAAGGAAATGGCAACCCACTCCAGTATCCTGGCAATCCCATGGACAGAGGAACCTGGAGGGCCACAGTTCATCAGGTTGAAAAAAGTTGGACACGACTGAGCAACCAATAGTTCCTCCATTTGACAGATGGGCAAACTGAGGCCCAGATATATCTAGTGTAGGAAGGCGAGGTCCCAGGAGGAGGGAAGAGAGTCTGGCTGTGAGCCTTAGGCAAGTTGCCTCTCTCACCTCTGCCTGCTGGCGCTGTGACATCACATCCAGGTCAGTGTGTCCTTGGTTGTGGGAGGCAGGGATGCCAGCGATTGTTTTCACAGTCCCAGGGGAGGAACAGACAGCTCTCACTTCTGTTTACCCTCCCTGGTAGTGCGCAGCCAAGCCCCAGCATCGCCTGTTTAGTTAAGGTCTCCAGCTCCCGAGTCCCTCAAACCTGGAGTGAAACTGACACCCAGCTCTGTGACCTAGGGGTGATCATATGACTTCCCCTAAGTCTGTTTCCTGCCCCCAAGACATGGGAATGATGACGCCTACTAGGAATTGCAAGACAGAGATAGTGACAGCCCAGTGCCAGACATGGGGTAAGAGCTCAGAGAATGGTAGCTGCTCTTATGATCATCTTTAGTAGTGTCATTATGACCTAGGACTTCCCCGCCTCTCTGGTCTCCTTTCCCTGAGGCCTTCCTGTAAGCCTGGTTCCTCAGTCATGTTTATTCCCCATCGAGTCTGGGTCGGAGCCTCTTTGAGATTCCGGCCGCCCCTGGGACTCTTCCCAGAAGACCATCCCGAGGGCAGGCCCATACTAACTTGGCACCTTGGATTTGCCACTCTCGCCTCCACTCACTCAACATCCAATAGCGTACAGGACAGCTTACGCCCCAGCAAAGAATCACAGGCCCCAAACGCCAGCAGTGCAGAAGCTGGACAATTCTGCTTCAGAGTAAGAGAGAATGCGACCGTGTGCTCCCTTGTTCTATCTTCTTTACTTTTATTAACATGACCAAGTGATCTCGTGTGGGTGAAATGGATGCACTCTGATTTAGTCAGTTAGTCGTGTCCAACGCTTTGCAGCCCCATGGACTGTAATCCACCAGGCTCTTCTGTCTGTAGAGATTCTCCAGGCAAGAATACTAGAGTGGGTTGCCATGCCCTCCTCCAGGGAATCTTCCCAACCCTGGAATCGAACCCAGGTCTCCTGCATTGCTGCCAGATTCTTTACCTTCTGAAACACCAGGGAAACTGGACTTTATCTAAAAAACTGTTGTTCTGGGAATTCCTGGAGGTCCAGTGGTTAGGACTCCGTGCTTCTAGGGTTTGATTCCTGGGCAGGGAACTAAGATCCCACAAGCCACTTGGGTCAGCCTTAAAAAAACCCCAAACCCCAAACCCAAAGAAAACAAACAAAATATCTGTTGTTCTATGTCTAGCTGCTACTCAGTCAACTCCCAGAGAAGTTAAAGTATTTTCTTGATGAGATTAATACAGTCGTATCACACTTCACTTGTTTTGGGTTTAATTCATTTAACCTCTGTGGCACTGGCTGTAGGACTTGGCAGGCAGCCCTCTTTATTTTCTTTCAGCTGGCTTCAATCCATCATTTGATTTGACCCGGACCTTTTGGAGCCCTCCTTGAGCCATTTGATGGCCCTGCCTGTGGTGATGCTGTCCTGGGTTTGCGTCATCCCCAAACAGGACAAACAGCCCCTTGGTGGGGCCAATGGCTCAAACTGGCCACACTGCCCCTCCCGCCTTGGGGTTATCATTACCCACCCATCAACATATAAGGAGTTGACTAAGACCAAATGGCCTGTGACAGATTTTGTCCAAAGTTCACCAAAAACCCCAAGATATTTGCAGCGAGTTTCAGCCTCAAAACACAAGCCTGGTGCGCAACAGATGACTTCTTTATTTTCCTCTAAATCAGCTTAATTTTTATTTCAAGCAGATAAATCACTGGATGCAACGAGGGGTTTTCCTTCCCCACCCGCCGCTGCCCAGGCTTGGCAGTGACATTCCAGGATTGAGATGGGGTGGAGAGGCTGCCTGGGCCTCCCTTGATCTGTACCTTGCCCCCTGCCCGACTCCAGCTTGTAGGGGGCGCCCTTCCTCATTTCCAGCCACGCAGTTCCTTGTCCCATCGTCTGGGGGTCACAGGCAAACACTTCAGAGAACTGTTCAGGAGTGAGGGTGTCTTCACTTCCTTCTCTGTTTTGAAAGAAAGTGTTAGTCAGTCAGTCGTGCCTGACTCTTTGTGACCCCCCTGGACTATAGCCCCCCAGGCTCTTCTGTTCATGAGGATTCTCCAGGTAAGAACACTGGAGGAGGTTGCCATGCCCTGCTCCAGGGGATCTTCCCAACCCAGGGATTGAACCCAGGTCTCCGGCATTGCAGGCAGATTCTTTACTGTCTGAGCCACCAGGGAAACTCTCTGCTGGGGCAGTATTGATATCATGAGAATTAGCAAATGCTACAAGTAGGATCCTTTTTTTCTTTTTATTGTCTCTTTCTCTGTTTCTCTCTGATCTGTCTCTTTGCCTCTTACTGTCTCTCTGCCTCTCTTTCTGTCTCTCTCACTCTCTGTCTCTGTCACTCTCTGTCTCTCACTGTCTGTCTCTCTTCTTCCCAGGGGAGTGAAGCAAGAGGAAAGCAGTGATAAGATAATATTCTTAAAATATCGTATCTCCATCATGGGACTTCCCCAGTAGTGCAGTGTTTGAGACTCTGCACTCCCATTGCAGGGGGCGTGTGTTTGATCCCTGGTCAGGAAATTAGCAATGGAAAATCCCATGGGCAGAGGAGCCTGGTAGGCTGAAGGCCATGGGGTCGCTAAGAGTCAGACACGACTGAGCGACTTCACTTTCACTTTTCACTTTCCTGCATTTGAGGAGGAAATGGCAACCCACTCCAGCACTCTTGCCTGGAAAATCCCATGGGCGGAGGAAGCTAGTGGGCTGCAGTCCATGGGGTCACTAAGAGTCAGACACGACTGAGTGACTTCACTTTCAATTTTCACTTTCCTGCATTGGAGAAGGAAATGGCAACCCACTCCAGTGTTCTTGCCTGGAGAATCCCAGGGATGGGGGAGCCTGGTGGGCTGCCGTCTATGGGGCTGCACAGAGTTGGACACGACTGAAGTGACTTAGCAGCAGCAGCAGGAAATTAGATCCCACATGCCGCAACCAAGACTGGGTGCAGCCAAATAAATAAATACTTGAAAAAGTTAATATTGTAATAAAGACTGTTTCCAAACACACAAAAAAGCATGTAGAGTTGTACCACCTCCTTTTGCTGTTCCGTTGCCCAGTCATGTCCAACTCTTCATGACCCCATGGACTGTAGCACGTCAGGCTTCCCTGTCTCTCCCTCACTGTAATCACCCCCTAGAGTTTCTGATTACTTAATATATTGAAAACTATTTAATACATCGCACCCTAAAAGTAGTCTATCCATTTATCGTTATTTTAAAAAATAACATAGGGCCAGAATGGTTTTCCTTTTTCCTCTGGGCCTCATTTTTGCCATCCACAGTAAGGATGGGTTAGATGCCCCCTGCAGATGCTTCTGAGTGCAGCAGCAGATATTTCCAGGTCAGATATCATGGCTGTGAATGTGTATGTCTCTTGGGACAAGAGCATCCATGTTGGACGTGGTATCTCTCAATGATTGGTCCCGTGGGCTATTTGCTAGGCAACAGAGGGCAAGTCACAGAACCTTATCCTGTGCCTCAGTTTCTCCCTTAATAACTGACTCCTTTCCTTTTCAGGGGCAAGAGGAGAGAGGAAGAGTTCCTCTGCCCAAAGATTCCCAGGGCAGGCAAACTCCAATAACTCCGGGGACCAAGTAGGAGCCTGCTGGGTGTTGGGGAGGCAGTAGAGAAAGATGGGGACTGTGGCAGATAGAGAGCGAATCAGCTCCAGCCTGCAAAAACAGCACCCCCTAGTTTAAGACCCTCTCTGCTCTGGAAAGATTTACCATCTTGGTGAGTGTCTGAGACATTAACTCAGATGTACCAGATGCGGGTCTGATCCGTGGATCGGGAAGATCCCCTGGAGGAGGAAATGGCAACCCACTCCGGTATTCTTGCCTGGGAAATCCCACGGACAGAGGAGCCTGGCAGGCTACAGTCCATGGGGGTGGCAAAGAATCAGACACGACTGGGTGACTAAACCACCACCACTGCCGGGGGTCAGGAGACGCAAGGCCACATCCCACTGGGGCGGCTCCCGAGCTCGGCTGCTTGCTTGACTGTCCAAGCCCCTGTTGCTTCACCTGTTGATGGAACTGAGCCTCAGACTCGGAAAATGTATGACTCGGAGCCCAAGGTTGAAACTGCAAGTCCCGAGGGCCAGTCCCCCGTGTCCAAGACTCCGTCCCTCCTCTCTATGTAGTTCCCCTGGCCTGGGAACAAGAAGGTCAGCTGGGGTTGAGGATGGTGAAATGAAGCTTAATGAATAACCCAGGAAGCTGGCCAGGGTGTGCGTTTGGCGGCCTGAGATGTCAGGGATAGGGNTCTAAGCCCTAAGCTTGGCCACAGCTGTGTGACCTCAGGAAAGTGACTCGGCCTCTCTGAGCCAAGTCAGACTCCACGATGTGGCGTCCACTACAATACCCACCTCCCCTGGCTGTTGTAATCATCCTGTGATAGAGCGATGTCAAACCCTGTCATGGCCCGCTGGTGCAATTGTTACCACACTGTTGTGTCACACCTTCCATCATGGGGACAACAACAACAGCAGCAGCAACAGCAGAGAACACAACATACTTCCTACTCTTCTTAACTGTTTTAGCTTTTGGCCATGCCGAGTGGTGGGCTTGTGGGATTCAACCTGCAACCCTCTGTGTTGGAAGTGTGGCTTCTTAACCCCTGGACCACCAGGGAAATCCTGCTACTGTTCTCAATATTTCACATCTGTTAACTCTTTTGATCTTCACATCAACTCCACAAAGGAAGTTGTGTTTAATCCTCACCCCACGTTTGAGAATACTGGGTCTTGCTCTGGTAAGCAGGGCCCTGCTCAGTACATCTTTAATCCAATTGTCTGCTGATGGGTGGGGCTGGGCTCCCTCCCTGTTGTTGCTTGGCTGGGTCCTGGAGTCTACGGGCTGCATTGTAGGGCTAAAGGTGACCCCCAAAAGGACTTATGCCAACACAGACCTTCCAGGACTGCTGCGGCCACTGTCCCCATCCCCACAGCAGGCCACTGCCGACCCACACCTCGAAATATCAACAACTTCAGACATGCAGAGGATACCGCTCTAATGGCAGAAATCGAAGAGGAACTGAAGAGCCTCTTGATGAAAGTGAAAGGGGAGAAAAGCTGGCTTAAAACTCGGCATTCAAAAAATGAAGATCATGGCATCCAGTCCCATGACTTCATGGCAAATAGATGTGGAAAAATGGAAACAGTGACAAATTTTATTTTCTTGGGCTCCAAAATCACTTCGGATGGTGACTGCAGCCGTGAAACTAAAAGACCCTCTCTCTCCTTGGAAGAAAAGCTATGACCAAATTAGACAGCGTATTGAAAAGCAGAGACATTGCTTTGCCAACGAAGGTCAAAGTTATGGTTTTTCCAGTAGTCATGTATGTGAGAGTTGGACCATAAAGAAGGCTGAGCACCAAAAAACTGATGCCTTCAAATTGCTGGAGAAGACTCTTGAGAGTCCCTTGGACTGCAAGGAGATCAAACCAGTCAATCCTAAAGGAACTCAACCCTGAATATTCATTGGAAGGACTGTCATTGAAGCTGAAGCTCCCATACTCTAGCCACCTGATTCAAAGAGCCAACTCATAAGAAAAGACCCTGATGCTGGGAAAGATTGAGGTTGGGAGGAGAAGGGGACAACAGAGGATGAGATGGTTGGATGATATCACCGACTCAATGGATATGTGTTGGAGCAAACTCTAGGAGAAGGTGAAGGACAGGGAAGCCTGGCGTGCTGGCGTCCATGGCATCCATGGGGTCACAAAAAGTCGGACATAGCTTAGCAACTGAACAATAACAACGCCTGAGAAAACAGGGCACAGAGAAGTTAAGCAACTTACCCAGAGTTACACAACCAGTAAGTGCAAAGCTGGTATTTGTACTAGAGCCTGGCTTCAAGGCCTGTGTTCTAATTGTTACTGCCTCTTCACACCAGAAACTTACTGCTACTACTTTGTATTTTTTAAAACAACAAACTCCATTTTAAAACTTTAATACTTGTCTCAGCTTCTTTCTAAGCGATAATATCCATAAAATTCTGGATATTATCTTATGCACACACACACACAGAGGATATAAATACTCAACTATTAAAATAAAATTTGAGGGAGAACTAAGACCCCACAAGCTGCAGGGCAACTAAACCCTTACACCGCAACTAGAGAGTCCACACACCCAGATGAAGAGGCTGCAGAGCCAAACGAACAAATAAAGCAAACAAAAAACTATGGGAAGCTTTTGTCAACACAGAAGGGCTGGCATACAGTGGGCCTGCAGTGAATGTGGCTGGCATGCTTCTTGTCTGAGCATGTGTGCTAAGGCCCCCCTCCTCCAGGGAGTCCTCCCTGATCACACCCCATCCTCAGCTGCCCTTTGGGGACCTTCTGTTTTGTGTCCTCTTAGGGGATGTTAAGGTTGTCACTGAATTGGTATCTTCCTCTCCCCCCAGGCTGGGGGCCACCTCAGGGCATAAAGTAGGTTTTACCACCTCCGTGACCCCAGTTCCCCTTCCAGGACAGGACATCTGACAAGGATGGCGTGTGCTTAGTGTGAGGAAGCGATGAAATTGCTAAAGTCCTTCTCAGGAATCATGACCAAGCAGTTCCCTTTGACCCCCAAGGGCCTGGGAGTTAATCATCAAATCCGGGGACGTCACACTCAGGCCAAGAAGGGTCCAGACCGTCTGGGTTGCTACGTGCCTCCTGGACCTCACATCCAGTCTGACATATAGGGGAACTGAGCCTTCCCGCTGCCCGCCCACGCCACGGACGTGACCAGCTCAGAGTCACCCAATGAGGTGCTGATAGAGACAGGACAGGAATCCGATTGTGTCATTCCCCTGCCTAATGCGGGGCCCCAGGTGAGGCCCACACCCTGCACTGGTAGGGGCGTCCTGTGGGCTCTGGCCCGTGCCCGCCTCTCCAACCCCAGACCTACTTCCTCTCCTGCCTTTTCCGTACCGGCCCTACTGCGCACATCTGTTCCTGGAACATCTCATTTTTTCAGTTCCTGACCTTTGCTTTCTGTGTTGCTGACTCGTGGTTTCACTCGGTCTCCTCCTCCATGAAGCCTTCCCAGCCTCCAGGGGCCAGGCGAGGTACCTGCTCTGGGCACCCACAGCCCTGGCCCTCCCCTCTTTCTGCCAACACCTGACAACTGATCACAGCTGCTCTTCAGTGGCCTTTGGGGCTTACTTATTTTGTTTGGCTACATCGGGTCTTAGTTGCATTATGCGAGATCTTCGGTTTTGGTCCAAGGCCTCTCTAATTGTGGCACACTGGCTCCAGAGTGTGCAGACTTAGTAGCTGCAGTGAGGCAACTACTTACTTCCCTGATCAGGATCGAACCCACGTCCCCTGCATGGCAAGTCAGATTCTTAACCACTGGACCACCAGGGAAGTCCCCTTTTGGGGCTTCTTGAGGGCAGGGGACATGCTGTCTTGTTTGAGGCTAATGGTCCCAGGGCTTGATCTAGAGTCGGTGTCCGATAAGTATTCTTGGAATGAATGAATTGATCGTCAGAGTTACTCATTTGAACAATAAATAATTGTTTGAGTCCCAATGTTGGGCATAAAATATCAGAGATGAGGAGGAACTTCAGAAGGAAACATGACTTTCTCATGTGACAGATAATAATTGTTTCTTTATTCTTGTTTTCTCTTCTCAGACCTAAGCTGACCTTGACAGTGGTCCAGGGGAAGTGGCTTGGCATTTGGGACAAGCACTGGATTTGGAGGTGTCTATGTCACAGCAGAAGTGATTCNCCTTTCTCATGTGACAGATAATAATTGTTTCTTTATTCTTGTTTTCTCTTCTCAGACCTAAGCTGACCTTGACAGTGGTCCAGGGGAAGTGGCTTGGCATTTGGGACAAGCACTGGATTTGGAGGTGTCTATGTCACAGCAGAAGTGATTCAGAGGGAAGGGTAAAGGGTGACGCTTGCTGGCTGGGTGGCCTTGGCCAAGTGAGTTCCCATTTCTGGGCCTCAGTTTTTTTTATCTGTAAAATGAGGCCAAGTCATCACATGTCTGGGACAGCAAGCCGAGAAGCAGTGAAGGCTGATCTTGTCCCCTTTTTCCTCCAGTGGAGAGCTAGCCCTTTAACCACGGGGGGGAGGGCCAAGGCCGCAGGAGGCTGCAGGGAGTTGGCACAGCTGGTGCCCAGGAAGGCCGGTGGGCAGCGGACTGGCCCTGCGCTGGTCTGAGAACTGTTGGGAAGGAAGGTAAGTGGGTCTGGGCCCAAATAGGGCCCTGGGACTTGGTGTGCATTTGTGAATGTGAGTAGAGGCTTGTTTGGAAGGTTCTGGAGCCAAGTTCCAGCTGGTTGGACAGAAAGTGGGAGAGTGAGGCTGTCCGAAGTCCTCCCATAGGCTCAGCTCTGGGTGCCTGCGGCCTGTCTGCCTTGCAGCAGAAGGCTGGGGGCCCAGGACCTGGAAGATTGGGGAGCCCACCCTGCTTCCAGGGTGGTAAGGCTGGGAATTCTGGCAACTAAGAGGTCGCTGAGGTTCCCAACCCTGGCGTCAATGATTCGGCTGCAGAGTGTCACCCGGGTGGCCTCTGGAGAAAAGCTGAAGGACAAAGAAGGTGGAAAAGGCAGTTAGCTGGTCTTTTTCCAAATCCGTAGATGTAGCAGGTGCCCTCATGGGCGTCTGGGCTTGATAAGGCTGTTGGCAACTTGGGACTCATTCATTTAACTGATGCCTGCTGTTCTTTTCTGGGCAGTCTAACCAAGAGAGCTGGGGGAGCCTGAGGACTGAACCAGCAGCATTTGCTTCTAAAGACAGCCAGTGGTCAAGTGCTAAATGCTCACATCTTTCATCACCATAATCATGCTACTATAAAAGAGAAAGTACAGCATGGTGGGGAAGGGCACAGATGCCAGCTTGTACTGCCTGACTTGGAATCCTGGCCATGCCACTTCTCGCTGTGCGACCTTGGGCTGGTTATTAATACTTAACCTCTCTGAGCCTCAGTTTCATTGTCTATAAAGTGGAGTTAATAATTGAACCTATCTCAGGGTTGTTGTAATTATTATAAGGTGCTTGACATGGTGCCTGGCTCACAGTAATTCCCACATAACTATTAGCTGTTACTGTGCGTGAGGCAGAGTTGATGTCTTTATTATTTAATATAAGGCCTTGCTTAATCCTCACAGTGGTCCTGTGATGCCCAAGTTCTTCTCCCAATTTGTTGTGTGGTTAGTTCATTCTCATTTTTTTAGTTCTCAGGTTAAAAAAAATTTTTTTTAATTAATTAATTTATTTGGCTGCACCGGGTCTTGGTCGTGACATGTGGGATCTTCATTATCCCCCTAGTGAAAGTGAAAGTGAAGTCGCTCAGTCGTGTCTGACTCTTCGCGACCCTGTGGACTGTAGCCTACCAGGCTTCTCCATCCCTGAGATTCTCCAGGCAAGAATACTGGAGTAGGCTGCCATTTCCTTCTCCAGAGGATCTTCCCGACCCAGTGATCGAACCCGGGATCGAACCCGGGCCTCCCGCATTGCAGGCAGACACTTTAACCTCTGAGCCACCAGGGAAGTTGAAGACTATAAAGTCCCCTCCAAGAGTAGCTGTCTGTCTTGTTCACCATGGCACCGCCAGTTCCTAGGACTGGGCTTTGTAAACATTCTAGAGTAAGGATGAGCACATTGGCATCGTTAGAAGACCCCAAGGAGATGACACCTCCAAAGACTCAGCCAATTTCTGGCACATAATAGGGACTCAACAAAGAATATCTGTTATTATTATTGTGCTGGGCCGCTCAGTCATATCTGACTCTTTGTGACCCCAGGGACTGTAGCCTGCCAGGCTCCTGTGTTCATGGGATTCTTCAGGCAAGAATACTGGAGTGGTTAAATCTGCACTCTAACCTGTGAGCTGGGATGCTATTCCCATTTTAGAAGGGAAAACAGGCACAGAGAGGTTGAGACACTTGCCTGTGTCACACAGCCAGGAAGTCATAACTAGTTTCTAACTTTTCCCTCTGATTCACCCCAAAACTCAGATTCTTGGGCTCTGGAGCCAAGGTGAAGCCAGGGCTGGGTCTGCTGGATTTGGGTGGCCCACAGGCTGCTCTCCCCCAACGCCATGAGTTTTCCTGGATGGAGCTGGGTGGAAGTGTTTCAGGCTTTTCTCTGCCTGGGGAATCTCAGGGCCATCCAAGCAAGGACTCAGAGTCAAATTCAGGGATAAGAGACCTGGAACCCTCTGATGTGGGGAGCCCAATCCTAACTTGGTAAGTGTGGACGAGAAGCTTTGAGTTGGTGGTAGGCTGATGGAGGTTGATGCGCTCCTCCTAGAGGCAAGTAGTGGAACTGCAAGGGGCGGCCCAACGCTTTTCCCCCTCAAAGGAAAAATAAAAGGGACCCAGCGTTTGCTCCTTAAAAAACAAAACAAAATAAACAAACAAAAAAACTCCTTCTACTTTCCCTCCCTTCTAATTTCCTTCCTCTCTGCTTCTTGCCCTTTCACACTGGTTCATTCACTCACTCACTCACCCGCAGCTTTGCTTCAAATCTCCCAGTGGCTTCCCATAGCAAGCAGAAATAGAATAATATCCCAACTCCTCACTGTGGGCTGGAATGCCCTCCCCAACATCCCTGCTCACCTCTCCTTGTTTAGTCCCTCGGTCTTGCCCAACTCTCTGTGACCCCTTGGACAGTAGCACGCCAGGCTTCCCTGTCCTTCATTATCTCCTGAGTTTGCTCAAACTCATATCCATTGAGTTGGTGATGCCATCCAACCACCTCACCCTCTGATGCCCCCTTCTCCTTCTGCCTTCAATCTTTCCCAGCATCAAGGTCTTCTCTAATGTGTCGGCTCTTCGCATCAGGTGGCTAAATATTGGAGCTTCAGCTTCAGTCCTTCCATGGAATATTCAAGGCTGATTTCCTTTAGGATCAACTGGCTTGATCTCCTTGCAGTCCAAAGGATTCCTCAAGACTCTTTTCCAGCACCACAGTTTGAGAGCATCAATGCTTTGGTGCTCAGCTTTCTTTAGGGTCCAGCTCTCACAAGACTAAGCACCTTTTTTGCTTGCCTCATACTCTCACCTCTACCCACTCCCTTGTCTCATCAGCGCCAGGAACACTCCAAGTTCATCTCCCTCAAGCGGTGGCTCCATCTGCTGTTCCCTCTGCAGGAATGCTTTTCCCTTGGTTCTCTTCTTGTTCATCTCAAAGTTTCCCCTTTGTTGTTGTTTCGTTGCTAAGTTGTGTCTGACTCCACGACCCCATGGTCTGTAGCCCGCCAGGCTCCTCTGTCCATGGCAAGAATACTGGAGTGGGTTGCCATTTCCTTCTCCAGGGGATATTCCTGACCCAGGGATCGAACCCAGGTCTCCTGCACTAGCAGGCGGATTCTTTACCACTGAGCCATCAGAGAAGCCCTCCCCCTTTGAGAAGCTGCNTGGAGTGGGTTGCCATTTCCTTCTCCAGGGGATATTCCTGACCCAGGGATCGAACCCAGGTCTCCTGCACTAGCAGGCGGATTCTTTACCACTGAGCCATCAGAGAAGCCCTCCCCCTTTGAGAAGCTGCAGATCAAAAGAAAATTAAATTATCTCTCGACCAACCAAAATGCACAGCTCCCTTCTACAACCCGATTCAAACTGTTAAAAACCTTAACTGTCACCATCTGCAAAACCGACCGTTAATCACGTTTAGTGAGACGATTGGAATTTTGAACACTTAGCAGATATTTGATGTTGTTAAGAAATGATTGTTAATATTTTTAGATGTGAAAATGGTATTGTGATTGCATTTTTAAAAATGAACATCACAGAGATCTAATTTCCATGAAATAAAATTAGCTTACTCAAGGTTAGAATTTGAAGAGTTTGGACAAATGTATACTGCTCTGAAACTGTGGCTACAATGTTTAAAAAGAGTTCTTTAATTTGATAGCTACATGCTGAAATATTTACAGATCAAATAATATGGGAAGAAAATATAATGATAAAGGTGGAAACAATAATAATACGGGAAGGGGGATGGGCACAGATATGGAACAAACAAGCCAGGCATGAGCTGATGACTGTTGAAGCTGAGTGGCGGCTACATCAGATGGTTCTTGACACTTTTGCTGTGTTGAAATTTTCCATAGTACAAGGTTTTNTCCTTCCAATGAATATTAAGTACTGATTTCATTTAGGATGGACTGGTTGGATCTCCTTGCAGTCCAAAGGACTCTCAACAGTCTTCTCCAAGACCACAGTTCAAAAGCATCAATTCTTCAGCACTCAGTTTTCTTTATAGTCCAACTCTCATATCCTTACATGACTATTGGAAAAACCATAGTTTTGACTAGACGACCTTTGTTGGCAAAGTAATGTCTGTTTTTAAATATGCTGTCGAGGTTGATCATACCTTTTCTTCCAAGGAGCAAGCACCTTTTAATATCATGGCTGCAGTCACCATCTGCAGTGATTTTGGAGTGCAAAAAAATAAAATCTGTTACTGTTTCCCCATCTATTTGCCATGAAGTGATGGGACCAAATGCTGTGATCGTAGTTTTCCGAATGCTGAGTTTTAAGCCAACTTTCTCAGTCTCCTCTTTCACATTCATCAAGAGGTTCTTTAGTACCTATTAGTTCCTCAGAAAGTGATCACACTTTCTGACATAAGGTGGTGTCATCTGCATATCTGAAGGTATTGCTATTTCTCTCGGCAATCTTGATTCCAGCTTGTGCATCATCCAGTTTACCATTTCTCATTATGTACTCTGCATAATTTAAATAAGCAGGGTGATAATATACAGCCTTGACACACTCTGTCCCCAATTTGGAACCAGTCTGTTGTTCCATCTCCAGTTCTAACTGTTGTTTCCTGACCTGCATACAGATTTCTCAGGAGAAGCAAGTCAGGTATTCTGGTATTCCCATCTCTTGAAGACACAGCGCAGTTTGTTGTGGTCCACCTAAAAGCTTTGGCATAATCAATAAAGCAGAAGTAGATGTTTTTCTGGAACTCTCTCCCTTTTTTGATGCTCCAGCAGATGATGGCAATTTGATCTCTGGTTCCTGTACCTTTTATAAATTTAACTTGAACATCTGGAAATTCACAATTCATATACTGTTGAAGCCTGGCTTGGAGAATTTTCAGCATTACTTTACTAGCATGTGAGATAAGTGTGATTCTGTAGTAGTTTGAACATTCTTTGGCATTGCTTTTCTTTGGGATTGGAATGAAAACTGACCTTTTCCAGTCNTTTTTGTTTGCCAACCAGTGGTGGAATCTGTGTCACCTACATTGGATGTGCAGAGTGACACCAGGGAAGTCCCCTTAATACAAAAATTTTTTTAAAGTTTCTTTCCTGGGAGAGGGTCTTTCCTGACTACCCTCAATAAAATAGTACCTTCCTCACTAGGTCATTTCAGGTTGCAATTCTTTGATTCTGTCTCCCCAGCTAAAACATGGGGCTGCCTCTGACCTGTCCACTCCTGGGTCCCTAACCCTGAAACTGCCTGGCAGATGGTGGGTGCTCAGGAATGGTTTTTTTTTTTTTTTTTAATCAATGAATGATGACTGCATAAATTCTCCCAATCTCAGGCATTCATCACTGCTATTGGCCATGTTCTCCATTCTTGCACTGTAGCATCCATATTAACAGAAGAAAAGTGCCCTTAGTATAAATCTCCTTGACCAGATGGTCAAACTGAGGCCCAGAGAGGTGCAGACACTTGCCTGGAGCCTCACAGCTTGGCAGCCACCAGGGATGAAGGGAGCCAAGCCACGGGGCTTCTCCCTCCCCCTCCCCGGTCCTAGTTAGAGGAACTCTGGGCGGGAGTGCCCGGGCTGTGACGCTTGTGCCCTACAGCAGGCCCTCCGGGTGATTGCTGAGATGAAGAGCCCTCTGGAGGAATGCACCGTGGGTGAGGCCTTCCACATCGTCACGCCTCTGCTGGAGAGCTGGGCACTGTCCCAGGTGGCCGGCATGCCTGTCTTCCTCAAGTATGAGAATGTGCAGCCAACGGGCTCCTTCAAGATCCGTGGTATCGGGCATTTCTGCCAAGAGGTGAGGGCAGGAGCGGAGGGGTGAGGTTGTAGAGCTGGGAAGGGAGCGCCGTGGGCAGGACGAGGCATGGGGAGAGATGGAGTATGCTGTGGTATGCTGTGCTGTGCTTAGTCGCTCCGACTCCAGGCAATCCCATGGACTGTAGCCCGCCAGGCTCCTCTGTCCATGGAATTCTCCAGGCAAGAACACTGGAGTGGGCTACGATGAGGAGAGTCTAACTCCATGCCCCCCAGAGCTCCAGGACACCTGCTCCGGTCAGCCCCCGCCCACGTTCCTTGTCTTCCTAGGTGGCCAAAAAGGGATGCGGACACCTGGTGTGCTCCTCAGGTGAGCCTGCCCCCTGTCTACCTCGGGAGGGTCCTTGGGGCTGGGTGTGGTGGTGGAGGAGGAGTTGGAGCTGCAGGAGGTGTCCCCGGCTTGGCCTCCTCTTAAAGGTCCAGTCTTACCAAGGTCGTGGCAGATGGCTGCTTTATACGTCCTGCTCCCTTCCCATCATTCAAGCCTCCTGGTAGAAAGTGATGGAAACCCAGTTCATACAGGTTTAAATTACAGACTCCAAGAATCAAGGAATTCTTGGGATAATGAGTTTAGGCACAGCTGGACCCAAGTGATCTCCTCTGTATCTCTCCTTTTCTTGGTTTGCCTTCCCCCTACACTAACTCTTCTCTCATATGCACTGCCTGATGGCCACCGGGAGTTTTGGGCTTGCCTCCTACCATCCTGCCAACCGTAGTGAAAGGGGAGGACCCCTTCCCCGTGGTCTCCTCCATCTATGAATTGCTCTTTTTTGGCCCAGCTTGTATCATGCATTCGTCCCTGAATGAATCATGGTTCAGGTGATTGAGTTCTCTGATTGGCTCCACCTGGATCACGTGTCCACCTCTGGGACCAATGGGGGGCATATAAGCGTAGGGAAGGAGCGACTCCCAAAGGAAAATTGGGGGGCAGGCGGGCAGGAGAATAGTGTGTCAATAGACTAGCAACTGCCCATAGCACCCTCTTCTACTGCCTCCGCAGAGGGTAACGCGGGCATTGCAGCTGCTTATGCCGCCCGGAAGCTGGGCATCCCAGCCACCATTGTGCTTCCCGAGGGCACCTCTGTGAAGGTGGTGAAGAGGCTGCAGGGGGAGGGGGCCGAAGTTCAGCTGACTGGAAAGGTAAGGACCCCAAGAAGGGCAAAGCAGCTGGAGGGGCTGTTCCTCCTCAATCCCTTCCTCACCCCTGAGAGACTCTCTTTCTTTTTGATGAACTATGCCTGGGACCCAGTCATCCCTTAGGATGGCTGAGCTCAGGGGTGAGTGAGACGTGATGTATATTAAGGACTGAGATCTGTCGACTTGTCTCTCTCCATTTGGAGAAGATTTCCTGTGTGAACCCAGGAGAAACAGGAAGCTGGTGATTATCAGGATAGTATCTGTCTCCCTGTGTGTGTGTGTGTGTGTGTGTGTGTGTGTGAGTGTGTGGTCAGTCACGTCCAACTCTTTGCAACCCCATGGACCGTAGCTCACCAGGCTCCTCTGTCCATGGAGTTTTCCGGGCAAGAATACTGGAGTGGGTTGCCATTTCCTACTCCATCTCTCTCCCTTCCTCCTCACTAACCCTTGGTATTATTCACTATACATTTTTACTATTCAACAAGACAAGAAAATGTAAAGATCACAATAGCATCATCCACCACTCTGAGTCCACCTGATACAAAAGGATATCATCTGATGAGGACGTCACTGGCTCACTTTGTTACCAAAGAAACAGACTTAACATATAACCCTTCTCCTTTCCTGGGAAGAAGGAAAAAAAAAGTCTACCCATCCATCCAGCTGGCTTTCATCCCTAGAAAACAGGTTTTATCTTTAATTAAGTAATAATTAACAATTAATTATTGGGCTTCCTTTGTGGCTCAGATGGTAAAGAAACTGCCTGCAATACGGGATACTCAGGTTTGATCCCTGGGTTAGGGAGATCCCTAGGAGAAGGAAATGGCAACCCACTCCGGTATTCTTGCCTAAAGAATTCCATGGAAAGAGGACCCTGGTGAGCTATAGTTCTTGGGGTCTCAAACAGGCTTTATCTTTAATTAAGATGGTGGTGGTTTAGTAGCTGAGTCGTGTCCAACTCTTGCGATCCCTTGGACTGTAGCCCGCCAGGCTCCTGTGTCCCTAGGGGATTCTCCAGGGAAGAAAACTAGAGTGGGTTGCCATTTCCTTCTCCAGGGGATTTTCCCAACTCAGGAACTGAACCCAAGGCAGATTCTTTACAGAATGAGCTAGCAATTAATTAATTATTAAGGTTTTCCCCCCACAACATGTGGGATTTTAGTTTCCTGACCAGGGATTGAACCCACACCCCCTGCATTGGAAGCTTAGAGTCCCCTCTTCCCAGCACCACAGGCTGGTGGGCTTCATTCTTATCCAGCCTGGCAGCAGAATGTATCCCACCTGAATTGTGGGAATCATGTGGCATCCTTTTCTCCATGTGGAAGCTCTGTCGTTGTCCCAGGAGGCTGCTGGGTTCACATCAGCTCTGGTCTCACCCCTGGGGTTCTCCCCAGTCCATCAGTCCTGGAGTCATCCAGGAGACCTCAGGCACTGCTCCAATCTCTGTAGCAGCCTGGTTCCCGCCTTCTGAAGGTCTTGGTTTCTCTTTAGATCTGGGACGAGGCCAATCTGAGGGCACAAGAGTTGGCCAAGAATGATGGCTGGGTGAACGTTCCTCCATTTGACCACCCCCTGATATGGTAAGGCTGGTGTTCCTTCCCCCATGGAGCTCGGTGCTGGGAGACCCTCATTGAGTCAGGGTCCTCCCATTGGACAGAAGGGAAAATTGAGGCCCAGAGAGGAGAAAAGGCTTGGAAGTCAGGCACACGGAGGTCCAGATCCCACCTCTGCTACTCCTGAGTTGTATGACCCTGCAAAGTGTCTTAGCACCCTGCGCCAAGATGGAAATGCTTGGAATAAATCCCCCTGACTAAGTGTGTACTTTGGGACACATTTAATCCATTTAGTCCTCCCCAAGAGAAATAGATTTTTAATGCCCATTTCACAGGTGAGGAAACTGAGGCCCAGAGGGGTCAAGAAACTCGCCGAAGATCACACAGCTAGTAAGTGGTGGAGACCTTGAGCCCCAGACCCAGGACGTGAGTTGGCCTGATTCCAAGTGATACAGTGGTCTGCCCTTTTATTTTTTGGCCATACCGTGTGACATGCAGGATCTTAGTTCCTAGACCAGAGCTCAAACCCACGGCTCCTGCAGTGGAAGTGAGGAGTCTTAACTACTAGACACAAGGGAAGCCCCATGCTGGTCAGCTCTTAACCAGACACATGAGCGCTGCCTCTTTCCAAAGTTGTAGGATGGATGAAATAGATTGAGAAAGTGCCTGGGAGGCTGACGAAGGGGAGAAAGGATGAGTGAACGAGGAAACTGAGTGGTGGAAGCCGAGTGAGCCAAGTGTGGCAGGGTCTCCCCTCCCCCTGCCGTGGACGGGCCGGGGCTGGCACCGTGGGGGGCTGTGTCCCTGGGAGCCTTGGGGACGGGGCCCGCCCTCAGTCCTGGCCCTCTCTCCCACCCCCTCGTCCCACAGGGAAGGCCACATGAGCCTGGTGCGGGAGCTGAAGGCAGCGCTGGGGACCCCACCGGGTGCCCTGGTGCTGGCAGTCGGGGGCGGAGGTCTCCTGGCTGGGGTGTCAGCTGGTCTGGCAGAGGTGGGCTGGCAACATGTGCCCATAATCGCCATGGAGACCCAAGGGGCACACTGCTTCAACGCGGCCATCAAGGCAGGCAGGCTGGTGACGCTTCCCGGCATCACTAGGTAGGCGTGGGCTGGGGGCATTTGTGGGGTGCTGGACTGTCCTGGGGCTTCTCAGTCCCAATTAGTGAGGGTGAGGGCACTCAAGGGAGTCTCCTTTTATTTTTTTTAATTAAAAAAAAATCTTTTTTTGGCTGCACCACATGGCAAGCGGGATCTTATTTCCTTGACCAGGGCCAGAACGCGTGCCTTCTGCAGTGAAAGTGCACTGTGATGCTAGTGAAGTCCTTAAGTATTTAATTATCTTTTAATTTTTCTTTTCTTTTTTTTTTTTTGGCTGTGCCATACGGTATGCAGGACTTTAGTTCCCCGAGCAGGAATGGAACCCATGTCCCTTGCACTGGAAGGGCAGAGTCTTAACCACTGGATCACCAGGGAAGTCCCTCCATGGGGTCTCCTTAATCCTGCATGACTGATCTATAGGAATTTTTCGTTCCCTACTTAAACCCATCAGCGCGTTCCCCAAGCTCTCAGGCTGGAATCAGACCCCTCCGCACTCCTCTCCAGCCACTGGCCTGTCTTCCTGTCCCTTGAATGGGCTGGGCACTTTCCTCCCTCCACACTTTTGCACAGGCTGTGTCCTCTGCCTGGGAGTGCTGGGGTTCCATCTTCTTCTTCAGGTTGATTTCTCTCCCCCAGAGAGGGTCTCCCCTCAACCCTGTCGTTGGAGGTTTTCCTCCCAAGTTCTCCCTCATGACATCTTTCTACAGTGGGTATTTATTTACTTATCCTTGGGTTCCCTTATTCACTGTTGTCTCCGCTCCCAGACTTGGATCTGGATAAGAGCAATAACCATAATCGCAACTAACACTTTTATAGAACTCACTATCTGGAAGGCTCTCTTCTAAGCACTTGAAAATGCTTTAACTCATTCTCCACAACAACCTCGTGAACCAGCTATTGTTCTTCATCTTATTTTGGCCTTGCAGCATGTGGGATCTTAGTTCCCCAACCAGGAACTGAACCCATGTACCCTGCAGAGGAAGCTCAGAGTCTTAACCATTGGATTGCCAGGAAAGTTCCCCCAGCTATTATTATCTCTGTTTTTCAGGTGAGGAAACTGAGGCTCAGAGAGGCAAAGTGACTTTCCCAAGGTCACACAGCTAGTTTAGAACCCAGGTTTGAAACCAGGCAGCCTGGCACCAGAGTCCATGCTGTGGGCCACTTAGGACTCAGCGTCGGTTCTGATGAGCTCAGCAAAACTCTGCTGGCCCTGAAACACTGCCCAGCTCAGGAAAATACCAGCAGGTAGGTCATCCCAAGCATAGGGGTAAAGAGCATGGACTCTGGAGCCAGACCGCCTGAATTTGAACCCACACTCTGCTGCTGACTAGCTGTGTGTCCTTGAGCGAGTTGCTCAACCTCTCTGAACTTCAGTTTGACCTATAAAATGGGACTTATACATTTCTAACTCCCAAAGGAGATTGTAAGACTTAAAACAGAAAATCCTGGGGACTTCCCTGGTGGCTCAGTGGTTACAACTCTGCCCACTCCAGGGGTGAGGATTCAATCCCCGGTCAGGGATCTAAGATTCCCACACACCAGGCTGTATGATGCGACTGAAAAATAAAACAAACAAAAGACCCCCCAGGAGAATCCGTGCATCCAGCACCCTGTAAATAGTCAATAAATACAGCTATAGTACAGACACGATAAGTGGTTATGAGTGAATTAGAAGAATCATTTTCTCGGCTTGGCTTTCTGGGGTCTGTGCGAGAACAGCTCAGTTATGGTGGTAGAGTCAGAGGGATGTGTGCTCACCAGCCATTCATGGGACACATAATTCTTGAGTGCTTCCCCTGACTCAAGCATTGCTCTAGACTCAAAATGCTGAGTCCTGGGCCCACTGCAGGATAGGAGGGGTGCCTGGAGCTGGGGAGGGCTGGGGCTGTGCAGGGAGGAGACCTGATTCCCCACCTCTTCTCCACACCCCTGCCTTCCTAACCCCAACTGCCCACTCCTGCAGTCTAGCCAAGAGCCTGGGGGCCAGGACAGTGGCTGCACAGGCCCTGGAGTGTGCGAAAGAGTTTAGGATCTTCTCTGAGGTGGTGGAGGATGCTGAAGCCGTGAGTGCTGTGCAGCGATTCCTGGGTGAGTGAGCAGTGCCCTCCACCTGGGCTTGGAAACCCACGAGGTCCCTGGACCCCCTGGGGAGAGTGTGTTCTTCTCTTGTCCATATCCTCAGTGCCTATCACAGGGCTGGGTATATAGTAATCATGCAGTAAGTGTACACTGAGTGGGTGGAAGGGGTGGGGGTGAAGAAGAAGTGTGTCCTCTCTCTAGCCTCCAGAGTTCTTATCTTCCCTCTGGCTGCCCATCCTGGCCCTGCTGCCTATTGGTTTCATGTAACTAAAGGGCTACTCAGCCCATCATGGCACCTCCTCCAGGAAGCCTTCTCTGATTTCCCACCCCCACCCCACGGGGGCAGAAGACTTCCTGTGCACCAGTCCACCATTCTTTCAAGTGCCAGATTCTTATTCACCTACATCACTAGACTGTGAACTCTATGAGGGTGGGGGTTGGTATGTCTTGCTCACTGTTGTGTTCCCAGGGCCTGGCAGGGAGGGGGTGCTCAATAAATATTTGTTGACTGAATGGATGAATGTATGAGTGAGTGGAAAGGTGGATAATGAATAGGTAGATGGGTGGCTGGCTGGTTGGATGGATTGATGGGCAGTGGATTGACAAATAACATAAAAATGGATGGATGGATGGGTGGACACATTGATTAATGGATACATTGATGGATGGACAGACGGTCAAATGATGGATGAATGGATGGATGGATGATACAATGATTGATAGATACACAGATAGATGGACAGACAGACAGTCTAATGATGGATGGATGGATGGATGGATGGATGAAAGGCGGATGGATGGAGGGATAGATGGTCAGATTGATGGATGGACAGAGGATCAGACAAATGATAGATTGTGAGATGGATGCCTGGATGGCTGGCTTCATGGAACTACATTGCTCAGAGCCTGCTGAGCACTAACCAGCTTTCCCTCCTTTTTCTCCCCTCCACCCCCATCCCCCTCTCTGGGCAGATGATGAGCGAACACTGGTGGAGCCTGCCTGCGGGGCAGCCTTAGCTGCCATCTACTCAGGCCTCCTGGGGAGGCTCCAGGCTGAGGGCCACCTGTGCCCTTCCCCAGCCTCAGCTGTGGTCATCGTGTGCGGAGGCAACAGCATCGATAGTGGGGAGCTACAGGCTCTGAAAGCCCAGCTGGGCCAGGAGTGAGGGCTCCTGGTTTGGGAGGGCCGGCTGGGTTCCAGCAATCCCCGAGAGGCTCGTGGACACCCTGGGCTCATGGAAGGCAGTAGAAGCCGCCCTGTGCTTCTGTGCTGGCAGCCTCCTGCAGGAGGCCCACCTGAGCTTGTCCCTTTGGCCTCCCTGCAGCTCTGGCCAATAAACCCTTTCTGCGTTGAGTCTGTAACTCCAGAAGGTCCTTTTTTATTTTTTAACCTCCATGGACTCAGGGAAGGCGCATGGCAACCTTGATGTCAGTGCTCTAATAAAGTGACTCTTCATATCCTACAGCTTGGGCAATGGAGCCAAGAATTCAAAACTCGGGTTTCTAAGGGAATCTGGCCATGCTGAGTTCCTTACCAGGCTTCCATTACCTAGGGGACCTGCTCAGGAAGGGGCGGGAACATCCTGTCACTTCTCAGCCCTGGGTCAGCGAGGACAGCTCCACCAACCTTTTTTAAAAAACATTTTAGTTGGTCATTTTTGGCTGCACTGGGTCCTCGTTGCTGTGCGTGGGCTTCTCATTGAGATGGCTTCCCTTGAGGCGTGGGGCTCTGGGGCCCGCAGGCTCATTAGCTGTAGTGCATGGGTTTAGTTGTCCCGAGGCATGTGGAATCTTAGTTCCCAGACCAGGATTCGAACCTGTGTCCCCTGTATCAGCAGACAGGTTCTTAACCACCGAACCACCAGAGAAGTCCCTTCACCAATCTTTACAAAATTCTTGTCATGTGCCAGAACTTCTAAGAACTTTCTATTCGTTGTCCTTTTTAACATTCACAAAGGCATCATGGATTAGAAACCATTATTATCGTCCCTGTTCTACAGATGGGGACACTGAGACTCGAGAAGGTGACGTACCTCAATTAAGGGCACACAGGCTGCAATGTAGACCAGCCCGTTTGAAATCCAGTGATTTTTAACATTGGCTTCCCTGGTGGCTCAGACGGTAAAGTGTCTGCCTGCAATACGGGAGACCCGGGTTCGATTCCTGGGTTGGGAAGATCCCCTGAAGAAGGAAATGGCAATCCACTCCAGAACTCTTGTCTGGAAAATCCCATGGACAGAGGAGCCTGATAGGTTACAGTCTATGGGGTCGCAGAGTCGGACACGACTGAGCGACTTCACTTTCACTTTTCTGTATTTCTAGGACTACCACCTTTTTTTTTTTTTTTTTTTTGCATGGCCGGCCATTGGAGAAGGAGGTATGGCCTCTGGCTGGGTCTGGACACACCTGAGGGTCACAAAGAGGGAGGGGACTGATTCTGGAAATGGGCTCCGGATGGCCCTGGAAAGGGAGCTCTTTGAAAACAGAGGAAAATCAGAATCCTTTGCAGCCACCAGGGGGCAGCAAAGCGTCTCCAATGGGAAGGCAGAGCCTCCAGGCAGGTGGGACCCGTCCCAGGGTCTTCCTTGGCTCCAACCTCCTAGCGGGTGCTGAGGTCCCAGAGACAGATGGTCCCACAAGGTCTTGGCACGGGGAGAGCCCTATCCGACCCCTCCTGGTGTTGCAGGAAACAAAGGTCAGCGTGGGGACCACTTGCATCACAGCTCAAGGCAGGATCCAGTTGCCTGCTGGGGCTGGGTCATGACTGTGTGACTCTGGGCAAGGGCCTTCCCCTCTCTGGGCTTCAGGCTGCCCCTGTGCTGGAGGAGACCCACTTGCGGCTTCCCACCTCCTTTCCTTGGGCCAGACTGCTCCCTCCACCAGGTGTCTCCTCCGTTTCTCAAGAGGAGGATTTGAGAGCGGCAGTGGCCTCCTTCTGCCTCGGCTTCACCTTCCCTTTATCACAGACATTGACTTCGGTTGCCAGGATGTCCCTCCAGAAGCCCCCAGGATGCAGACTTAGGTCCTTGTGCGTTACAGAAGAGACTGAATACCCCAGAGCTAGGGCTTGAGCCTGAAATTTTTCCTACTCACTACCCTGGTGACCTGGAGTAAATGATGCTCTGGTTTAGTGCCTCAGTGTTCTAATCTGTAAAATGGGTTGTGTGCAGATTATTATGAGAACTCAGCATAAGTAGTCTTTCAGTCATTGCTAGTTCTTACCATCTTCTGAGCGTTCCTCCTCCAGCGATGAGGGGTGTGGAACATTTATTCTTGTATTGAGCTTGTGTGTGTTGTATTGTACTGTGTGCTAGGGGTCTTAGCAGTCATTTCATTTCATTTATTTTTAATTGGAGGATAATTGCTTTACAAGGTTGTGTTGATTTCTCCTGCACAACAACCTGAATCAGCCATAAGTATCCAGAGACCATCTCCACACCCAGGTGAGTTGGCAGGGCCTGTCTCCATCCCAGGTGCTCTGTCTCCCAGTTGGGCTCCTGTCCTTGGCTGCACCCTTGGGAGACTTGTCAGCTGCTGTTTACTCCTCTCCTGGTCTCGGCAAGCTGGAGATAAGATGCCGAGGGGTCTGTTGACCCTGTCTGGATAACATGCATTCGTTACCTTGGTGTGTGGCCCTTCCTGGTTGACACCCAAGGAATGCCAAGGACAGGGTGAGGACATGGAGAGAGAGGGGCATGGATGGTTGAAGCTGAGGTGATGGTTCATATGACCTGATCCAGCAGGATGGGCCCCGGGGCTGAGAGACTCTTGCCATTGCCTCTGCCCTCCTGGGCCACTTGGTTTGGGAAACGGGGAGCCTACGATGAGGGTCCCAAGAGCAGATTTTCTCTGTTGGCCTAGGGCTGCATGGAGAGCAGTAAGCACTGGGTCAGGTGTGTACCTGCTGAGATACACGCAGGTCCCCATCCCAGCCGGGCCCTCTCCAGGGCAAGGGGGGAATGCCCTGGGTTTCTTGTGGGTTTTGTTGGCCAAGGCATCCCCTGTCCTCTCATCAGGTGGACTTTAGAACCCCTGCCTCCAGAGGCCCACCTCCATCTAATCCTCCACTCCACCCTACTCCAGCCGTGAGCCAAGGTGGTACAGAGGGCAGAAATCCAACCTTTAGCTGGCAAAAGGAAGTGTTTTTACCCCAGAGCCGACCCCAGACATGGCAGGGGCATGGAAAGATGGAAGCGGCTCATGGTGGGAGTGATGGTTGCTGGGGGCTGACAGCTGCCCCGTATCCCAGGAACAGCTGATGGGAGGCTCTGTGTCCAGAGAGGTGTAGGGGGCTAGAAAAGCCAGCCCCTCTCGCAACCTCAAGGTAAGAGCATCTTTGTGGTCCCATTCACAGAGCAGAGAGCCTCCTGTGATCGGGCTGAGCCCTGACTCCACTGGCGCCCTCCCCTCCTCCTGTTCACCTTCCGCCCCCCACCCTGCTTTTACTCTGAGGGGTCCCTTGATACATCATGTGCCAGCAACCCCCATCTCAGGCTCTGCTGGTGGAAAACCCGACCTCAGGGGGCCCTCTCTCCCTGGCCCCGTCCCACTGGCTTCTCCCTTTCCCAATGTTTGTGCTTTTTAAACTCCACCAAAAATGTCACGGGCAGGCTTCTTGCCTGGCTTCCAAATTCCCTGATAAATTCCACTGGCTGGGCAACCCCAGGAGAGGTTTTCTGGAGCCAGGAACCCCATAAATCATTCTGCTGCCACTCCGGCGTGGGCAATATCTTATGTAAAAAGGTGTTTCCTGGGAGCGCCACAGGCAGGAGAATCCTATTACAAGCCGCCCCATTAATTATAAAGAGTCAAGTCGACCCTTTGCTGCGATTTTTTATCTTAAGTCTGAAAACTGATTACCTTCACCAATACTTCCCCTTCCAAAAAAGAAAACCCTAAAAAATAAATGTTTGAAGAACAAATACCAAAGTTTCTCTTTTTAGGGGAGAACCAACAGAGAGAGAAAGAGAGAATGGGGTGGGGGAGAGAAGGTGGTGGGAAAGAATTTTTTTCCCTCCTTTTAAGGCAAAAGTTATTGAGCGCTTGGTTTTTCAATTTCCTGGACGCCTCCACCCCAGGAATTCCGTGATGTAATTCGTCCCATGTTACACGTGAGGGAAACTGAGGCTTGCCTGAAGTTACAGGACCTCGCCCTTTCTTCTGAGGTGGTAAAGTGGGTGGAGAATGGGCCAGGCTGGATATTTAAAGACCTGGGTTCAAAACCCACCTCCGCCTCTTAGAAGCTAGGACCCCGGGGCAGATGAATTAACCTCTCTGGCCTCAAAATTCTTCTCCTGCAAAATGAAGAAGAAAAGCATCCCTTCCAAGGAGATGACATGCAACAGCCAACACAGAGGGCTGAAGCCGGGCTTGTCCCTTGCCTGGTGACTAGCACCCTCGCTACTGTCCTGCCCGCTGCCAGTCTTGAGGCTGCCCTGACTCCCATCCCCAGTCTATTCCACACTAGCAGCCAGAATAGTCTTTAAAAAATTTTAAAAAAAAATTTTTTTTTTTTTGGCTGTGCTGGGTCTTCATTGCAATGAGCAGGGGTCCCTAGTTTGGGCACGCAGGCTCAGTAGTTGCAGCATGTGGGCTTAGTTGCTCTGCGGTATCTGGGATCTTAGCTTCCTGACCAGGGATCGAACCTGTGTCCCCTGCACTGGGAGGCGATTCTTCACCACTGGACCACCAGGGAGGTCCCCAGAATAGTCTTAAGCCCAAGGCAGAGTCCTGCTCCTGCTGCTGAAGCTCTTCCCTACCCCTGGCTGCGTTTCAGATAAAGGGCTGACCCCTCACCTAGGCCCACTGCGCCCTGTATAATCTGGTTTTGCAGACTTTTGAGGTCTCTCCCCTAGACTCACCAAACTGCAGCTTTTTCTCTTTCTAGAACTCACCAAGCTTGATCCTGTCACAGGGCTACTGTCTGTACTCTTTGCCTGTCACATTCTCCCAGATCTCAGCCAAGTCGGCAACTTCTCATCCTGGACTCTGGCATCACCTCCTCTGGGGGGCCCTCCTGACCCACCTCCTGACACTCGGGGCCAGGACGAGGGCGAGGCGAGGGAGGCACCTACTTTTGGAGCAAAATGTAATGGGTGCCACAAAACTTAAATTTTAAAAACAGGAAAAACCCCTCAGAAATAAGAAAAAAGACTGTAATCAAACAACTCTAAAATGAAAAATACATGTAAAACACATTCCTGGTGAATACAATAGCAACATTTTTACATAAAGATAGGCTCTCACGTTGCACTTGGCCATCTCGCCTCACCCGGATGACAGATCTGTCAGACCCTGTCTTTATTTGAAAGGTTACCATTCTGTTCATTATGGATTGTTTTGCATTAGTTTTGAGTTTTCAAAATATTATTCAGAAATACTATTTATCTGGATTCCTGAATTTTGGGTCTGCATCCCCACTACATTTTCACCCAAGTACCCCGCTTGTCTCAACCAAACCTGGCCTGACTGCCTTTTAAAAGACTATTATTATTTTTAATTTCCATCAAATGCAATGTTAACTTTTTTTTCCTCCCTTGCAGCATGTGGGATCTTATTTCTCCAAACAGGGATCGAACCCATGCCCCCTGCATTGGAAGTGTTGAGCCTTGACTGCTGGACCGCCGGGAAGCCTTCTGACTGCCTGTTTTAACAGCCAGTTATTCTCAGTCTCACCACCCTCTTTTCCTACCACTATTCGAAACTACCAATTATTTTCTCCTGGTTACTGTCCGTCTCCCCCAGTAAAATATCAGCTCAGTGAGGGCTGGTAGCAAATCTATCTTATTCACATCTGTAACCCAGGGCCCAGGAGGGTGCCCAGGGTGTGTTATTTCAACATATATTTTCTGATAACTAAATGAATGAATGAAAAGAAGATTCAGGGAGGCAAGTAGTCTGCCTTCCAGACATCTGGACAAATTGACTTCAGGGACTTCGTTCCACCTCCCACCCCCATTTTCCAGATAAGGAGGATGAGGTCCAGAGAGGGCGAGTAATCAAATCATAGTCACACAGCACAGCCACATCAAAACTCGTCCCAAACTGAAAATCACATGGGGCTGAATGGTTAAGATTCTGGGCTTCCACTGCAGCAGGCACAGATTTGAACCCTGGTTAGGGAACTAAGATCCCACATGCCTTGCGATGCGGCCAAAAAATAAATAGATAAGCAATTAAAGAAATAAGAAGGGAGAAGTCTCCAGTGACCTGGAATGGGTCTGTAGGGATCGCTTCTCTCTGAATGTACACATTCCTGAAATATCATCCCCAAACCCATATTGCCAGTGAGGGTTGTGCTGGACCTATGCATCACCTTTACTATTACCTAATTCACATGCTTCTTGAAACCTTAAACGCTGTTTAGAAAGAGAATGTTATCACTACTCTAAATGGAGAAACAGTATCGCTTCCCCGAATTAGATCTATGTCGCAATAAATAAAAGGAAAAACAAAACGATGCCATTACCTTGTAGCCAGCTTCTGTTTGCTGAGACCCCAAGCCTGCCGGCATAAGCAAGCTAGCACCAGAGATTCACTCTCAAACAATCAGAAGGGCTGAAAAATAACTGAAAAGTCAGTGAGTTACTCAGGAGGCATCAGGCACCAGTTCCTCCTGTGGGTTGGTGTCCTATTGGTGAAATGATAGTGTGGCAGCATCCCACAGCGATAGTGGTTTTGATCACAGGGACCCCAAAAGGCCTGGGAGGCAGAGTCTTCATCCTGCAATTTCTGCTGGTGAGAAGCGGCTACTGCCTGAGCATCCGCCGCAGGTATGAGCACAGGTTCCCAAGTTCTCTGCTGGGCGACAGGATTTCTTTTCTTTTGTAAATGTTATCTGGCTATGCCAGTTCTTCGTGTGGCATGCGGGATCTAGTTCCCTGACCAGGGATCGAACCTGGGCTGCCTGCTTTGGGAGTGCAGAGTCTTAGCCACTGGGCCACCAGGGAAGTCCCAGTTTCCAGAATTTCTTTTTTAGTGAGGTTGGCATGTTCTGTAGGTGCTCAGATAAATGGTGTTCTTTCCCTCACATACTTTTAACATGAGATGAACCATAACGCAAAACTAACCCTTTTAAAGTGAACAATGAAGAGGCATTTGTTCCTTTCACAATAATGTGAAAGCACCTCCTCCACCCAGTTCCAAGACATTTTTTGTCACCTCAAAAGGACACCCTGTCCCCACGAAGTCCATACCTCTATTCTGTCCAACCCCCGGCAATCACCAGTCCGCTTTCTGTCCCTATTTTACTTGTCCTGGACGTTTGATATAAAAGGAATCAGACAATATGTGGGTTTTGTGAATGGCTTCTTTGACTTAGCACCTTGTTTTCAAGGCTCACCCATGTGTTAGCATGTACCAGCACTTCATTCCTTTTTATGGCTGAATAATATTTCATATGGGCTTCGCAGGTGGCTCAGTGGTAAAGAAGCCTCCTGACAATGCAGAAGACGTAGGAGATGCAGGTTCCATCCCTGGGTGGGGAAGAGCCCCTGGAGAAGGAAATGGCAACCCACTCCAGGATCCTTGCCTTGGAAATCCCATGGACAGAGGAGCCTGACGAGCTACAGCCCATGGGGTTGCATAAGAGTTGGATGCAATTGAACATGAGCACATATAACTTATTTTTAAGAATTGTGTTGTCCTTGAGAGAGTTCCTCTGGAAATTTGTACTTGTTCCACAATTCTCAAAATAGTTTTGGAAACCTTTGGAAGGTTCTTTTCTTTATTTTTTATTATTATTTTATTATTGGAAAACTCTTGTGATGACTCGACATCATATCATTTTTTTTTTAAGCTGTGCCTTGCATCATGTGGGATCTTCCCCAACCAGGGATCTAACTCCTGCCCACTGCATTGGAAGCACAGAGTCTTAACCACTAGACTGCCAAGGCCGTCCCATGAAGTTAGATCTTATTGTGCCCTTTTTATAGATGGCAAAACTAAGGCTCAGAGAGGTTGAGTGCCTGGAATCAATCACACACACTTCCTGGTCTCAAGCTGCTAAGAGCCTGGGGATGGAGACACAGACACAACATGGGCTGAGAGGTTATAATGCAGGAAGCAGTGAACAGACTGCTCCGGGGGTTCCCGTGGGCGACACTGGTTTGACCAGCTGCTTCATCTTCACTGGGTATGAGTGTGGAAGTGGAGTCTTTGCTGCTTCTGAGCAAAGAGAATTTACACCCATCAGGTTTTCCTCCAGTGAAAAAGGGATCATGGAGAATCTGGTGATTCAAGTGAATGCTTCAAAAAACTGAACGTGTGCCCCAGTCTCCTGGGGCTTGTGCCTTCTCTGGTTCTGAAGTTCTGGGGTGGGGCCTGAGATGCCGCATTTCCACCCAGCTCCCAGGTGCTGCTGCTGCTGGTCCACGGACCGCACTTTGAGTAACGTGGAGCTAGAAGATTTGAATTCAGGTCCCAGCTCTGCCATAAACTCTTGATGGGAACTCAGGCTAGTCTCTCGCCATCTCTGAGCCTCAGTTTCTTTCCCTGCTCAGTTCAGGGGAGGCGGGCATTGCCCTCATCTGGAACATTCTCTGAGGCATAATAAAAATAAGTCGTGGTGTCATTTCCTGTGCACTTGTCTGAAAGCCATGGACACCTGCCGGGGTGAGAGGTTTCCTCCCCAAAGTCCCCCCTGGAGCCCATCAGCAGGTGCTGGGGTGGGTCCCCAGCCCTGGCATGCAATGCAGAAAGAGGAGGCCAGAGGCGGCAAGGCCCCAGAGAAGCCGTGAGAGAGATTTCCGTTCATCACAGAAATGGCCCATTTGCAATGATCGGTTGCCCAGGTGTTAATAACGCTAATGGCATAGGAAGGGTAAACTCGGTCACTTGGCTGAACAGGAGAAATATGCAGAGAAGTGCTTGGGTTTCCATAAATCAGCCGGGTGCAGCGCGACGAGGGAGGCAGGACTTAAAATTCTGGTCAGGAGATGGGTATTCTCATAATCCGAGCTGGAGAGGTAATTTATTCTGTTTGTATCTTTTTACTGCACGACAAGGCTTGGGAGCAGGAGCCCTCCACAGCCATTCTGCATTTTAAATATTAGTCCTAAGCACAGTGGGTCAGATCTCATGCTCCGGCTCCGTGGGGTGTTCATTTCGGGGCTGGAGGACAGAAACGGGGGAGAACATGCACTCCAGGGGCTGAAATACATGTGGGTTCACTGGCCAGTGTTGGCCAGAATTATAGCCTCGGGGCAGTGAGGGAAGCATTATGGTCCCCTTTTCCCAGAGCTGGAGGGCACAGCCAGGGGCTGGCTCACCTCCTTACCTGCTCAGCTCAGAGGGGTTTTCCTCCCCATCTCGGAGATCTTTTATTTTTAAATGATAATAAATACAGGCGATGAAGAGATAGAGGAGATGAACGGATACATTAATGCAGGAGGAAAGGGATGGGGAGGGAGGGAGAGAGAAAGAAACAAGGGCAAACATGGAGAAGCTGGAAGTCCTCTGTCTTTTGACCTTGGTAATTTTCATCGTGCCCTTTGCTCTTCTGGTTGATTTTGTTTAACCTGGCAAGGGGTTTTAAACGAAATCCAGTGAGGTTGCTACCGGTAGGAATTAGCATTCATTAAAGTCTTTCTTGAATCTCCTTTTAGGGCAGCTGGCACGCATTCATTTCATTTCATTCATTCATTCATGTAGTTGCTAGACAGAGAGTGAGGTCTTACCTGCGCCAGGCAGTGTCCTGGGTCCAGGGACAATGTAGGCTTTGAGAGCAATTCTTAATTCAAAACTTGGCTCTGCTACTGCACGTCTGTGTGACCCCCAGCAGCTCATGTCACTTCTTGAGCCTCAGTCTCCTCAGCTGTAGAATGGGGATAACAACACTCATCCTGAAAGAGGTGGAAGATCAAATTAGGTTCCAGATCAGTCTTTCAGGCAGATGTCCTGCACGTTTGGAAGACTTGGAAGCAACTGGGGAGCTTAACAAATGTGAAACACCTTGGGTACCATGCCAGAGAGCAGTTCCAGCCATGGGCTGGAGGACGGGGCAGGGAAATTTATTTTTATGAAGCATAGTCCTCTGATCACACTTTGAGACAATGGTTGTGGGTGTCGAGGGACAAATGTCCCCCCCCCCACCCCAGCTCTCTTCCTTCTCCACCTAACCTTCCTTAGGAACCACCTCCCAAATTAAGTGCACACAAGACCATGACTATGACACCTGCAGGGTCACTGCCAGGAGTGGGGTGGGGGTGGGATTTCTCCTCCCAGAGCCCCTGGGCCCTGCAGGCACTAGGGGAGCTGAAATGAGCTTATGGAAGTGGAGGTGGATTTGAGTCATTCAAGGAAGNACACAAGACCATGACTATGACACCTGCAGGGTCACTGCCAGGAGTGGGGTGGGGGTGGGATTTCTCCTCCCAGAGCCCCTGGGCCCTGCAGGCACTAGGGGAGCTGAAATGGGCTTATGGAAGTGGAGGTGGATTTGAGTCATTCAAGGAAGCTGGTGTGTATGTGTGTGTGCATGCACATGTGTGTGTGTGTGTGTGTGTGTTGGCCGAGGATGGGAGTGAGGATTGAACCCAAGACTTAGACTTCCAAAACCTTGGCCACAGGATAAATTGCATCTCTCTAACATGGATGAAATGCCATTGTGAGCCATTTCATGGTAGGCATACTGAGGCTCAGAAAGGTGATACAGTGACCAGCCAGCCAGTCTCCTGGAGCCCAGGGCCCTTGTTCTGTTTTACCCTATCCCACTCCTAGGTGACCTCTGCTCCCAACCCTCCTGACACACCAACACTCAGAGCTAGAGCCCTTGGGGAATCAGCCTCAAGTCCTGATCATGACCCCAGAGATCACATCCCCTCTGGACTCTGGTTTCTGGAGCCGCCCTCTGAGATCTTAATGGGGCCACCCCAGGGTCATTCCAGAGTGGGCCTCTCCCAGAGGCCTGGCGCTCCCGGAGTCATGAGCGTGCCAAGGGCTCTGTGTCTGTGTGTGCATGAGCTCTAGTCTTAAAATGAAAAGGAAAAAACAAAACAAAACAAAAAAATCTGGAAAGAAACGTATCAACTCGTTTACTTGAGATTCCGGGGGATTATCTTTTCTTTCTTCTGCTTATCTGCATTTTCTAGATTTTCCACCACAAGCAAGTAGCATTTGTCTGATAAACACAAATGTGCTATTAAGGAAAGAAAAGAAAAAGTCAGGTCACCTCGAATTATTCTTGTGATGTCCGCATGAAAGAAGGAGCTATGAGAAAGGCTCTTAGCATGTGTCCATCCCATGGTGGCTCACTCCCCACCAGCTCCCAGTCCCCCTCCTTTTCCTGTTGCTGCTAAAATGGGTAAGCCCCTCCCCCACCCTAAGCTTGGGAGAAAAGACGTCCAAATGCAGGACCCTCTTCCATCTATTTTCTCTCCTCATCTGTTTTTCCTACATCCTACAGTGTTTGAGCTGCAAAAGAATGAAGTCATAGAAAGGACTCCCTCTAGTCCCCACTTTTGAAAGTAGGGAAACTGAGGCAGAGAAAGGGAGGGACTTGCCTCAGACCCGTTAAATCTCCTCAAGAACTCCCTTCCACCATGCTGATTTACGGAAGGATCCAAGCAGGCACTGTGTTAAGAATTGCAGGACGAGCAGCCTTGCTCTCCCTGCGGGCATTTCTGTCCTAACACAGCCTTGCAGCACTGGACCTACCAGCCTGCCCTTTTTTTTTTTTTTTTGTCTGCACCACTAGGCATGTGGGATCTAGTTCTCTGACCAGGGATTGAACCTACGACCCCTGTAATGGAGATGTAGAGTCTTAACCACTGGACTGCCTGGCAAGTCCCAACCTGCTTTTTGTCTGCTTGGTTTTGTTTTTGCCATCTGGAATTACCCGGAGGAGTAATGAGTGAAGCTCTAATTGCTCTGGTGATAAACAAGTCACACATCCATTCAGTCATCAAATATTTTGAAGGCCTACTATGTGCCAGCCTGGCTTGTGTTAGATCAGGGTATTACATAAAACTGGGGGAGATACTATTGGTGCATCGTAGCTGTCAAAAAAAATGGCAGCCATCTTCCCTACCTGTTAGTTGCCAAAAGAACCCCTCCCAACACCCTGCTAGATGAGAGGTCTTTGCATCCATCAAGTCTGTTTTATGTCAGAAACAAGAACCAGAATAGTCCCATTAATTCAGAGTGACTGAAGACAGAGGCAAAAAGGAAAAAAAAAAAGAAAAAGAAAACCACACAGCGTGGAGGGAAAAAAGAATTTTTTTCTATGTTTCTTTATGAATGTGTGTTATGCCAAATAGCAACCCACTCCAGTATTCTTGCCTGAGAAATCTNGGGTGAGAGGCGGGGAGGTCGCTGAGGGAGGGCTCCAGGGGCCTGGGGCAGGAGATCCGGGGAGGAGACCCAGGGAGACCAAGGGCAGAGAGGTGCGGCTGCGGCTGGCGGGACAGGACGTTCTTGGGGACCGCGCCCGTGGAGAGGCCTGCGGAGACCAGGGGAGAGGCAGGCCAGAGGGGCGGAAGCCCAGACCCCGAGTTCGTGCCGGGGAGACAGACAACCAGCGAGACGCAAAGGCTACAGCCTCAGGAGCTGGGAGAGACTCAGGGACGACGGACACACACCTCTCAACATCAGAGGTTCCCTGACACAGAGACGGGGAGGAGACAGAGGTCACGGGGAAGCGCAAGAGACAGAGGATTCCAGACAGTGCCTTAGAGCTGGCGAGAGAGCGAGAGGCTCTGGACAGTGCCAGAGAAAGAGGCAGGGAGAGAGCGGCAGGACGGCAGGCGAGTAGACACCCCAGACTCAGAGTCCGCGGGGAGGCAAGAAGAGATTCAGTCACTGAACCCGCGGCTGAGACAGACACCCGGGGTTATTCTAGTTAACAGAGATAGTCCAGGAGCCGGGAAGGGAAAGCTGAGGCGGCTGTGCGGTTAGAGACGCAGAAAAAAACCCGGGGAGAGACCCAGGAACAAGATGGTAGGTGGGGAGAGACAGAGGCGCCCAGGGACGCGCAAGATGAATCAGGCAGAGGGCCAGAGACCCGGGAGCTGAGAGACCCGGGAGCCGAGAGACCCGGGAGAGGAGCAGGGCAGGGAGGCAGAGAGGGCGGAGAGAGACTTGACGGTGAAGTGGTTGGACCGGGCGGCGACCGGCCTGGGTGAAGCGCAGCCGGAGCGCAGTGGCGCTGGCGAGTTCGGCCCCGGCCGCCGAAACTTGGCCGCGGACCCTGCCAGGCGGCCTCAGAGCCCTCCCCTTCCCCGCGCTGCACCCCCTCGGGGCTCCGATCGGCTGCCCCGGCCTCACCTGGCCAGAAGTTGAAAAAGCTCAGCCCCAGAGATTTGGAGAGGCCGGGGGGACGATAAAAAACACTCGCCGGGCCACGTCTAGAGATCCGTGCGCCTTGGGGTAAAAGCTGTATCCGCCGGGGTGGGGTTGCCAAGACTCCCAAAGTTTTGGGGCATTTCGGCGACATTAAGCCCTTTTACCAATCTGGTGATAGCTATTGGTTCTCTCGGCGGAAAAATGCACAAATTCGAATTTTGCCCACAAATTTGGGGAGCGCAGTGACTCGATTACACGCCCGCCCATTCTCAACAAAGTGTTTCTGAGTCAATTCCGTGACCTCCTCCTAAAGGCGCCTTCCCTAAACCCTTTCGGACAGAAGACAGAGCCTCTTTCCCTCCCCCTTTCGTCCCCTTAAAGAGTGGGGCGTGGGGCCCCACGAAAGGAGCACCCTTGACAATAACCCGCTTTGGGAGGAGGGAAAACCAGCGCGTTCATAAGCCCGGTCTCTTCAGCAAACCCACGCCTCCTGTTTAGGGCCGGGGTCTGTCGCCGGGGCGAGTGCTGGACGCCCCCTGCTGCCCCCTACCCTCCCCAAACCCTCCTTGACAGCAGTCCAAATGGGGAGTGTCTGGAGGCGGGCTTGGAGACGGTTTAGGCAACAGCCAAAACGGTCGCCAATTACTTTTAAAAAACCGCTCATTCCATTCTCCACGTAAGTGAAGAGAAAGGTTGGAAGCGGCGAATTTGGGGCCCCTAAGGGACGGCAATGGGGGACGGCCATGATCCGTAGCGAGCCGGCTAGCCAGCGAGGGCCTCGGCCCCCGCGCGGAGCGCGCCGCCTCCGCCCATATGGCGGCCGGGCCGGAGGTAATTGGAACAAACGCCGTCTGAAAAGGGCACAAAAGCCGCAGCTGGGGCTTTGTCCCCGCTCCCACGGGGAGCCGCCGGCCCCGCCGCCCGGCCCCTTTCTCGCCCGCTGCCGGCCGCCGCCGCCGCCGCCGCCGCCGCCGCCGCCNATTGGAACAAACGCCGTCTGAAAAGGGCACAAAAGCCGCAGCTGGGGCTTTGTCCCCGCTCCCACGGGGAGCCGCCGGCCCCGCCGCCCGGCCCCTTTCTCGCCCGCTGCCGGCCGCCGCCGCCGCCGCCGCCGCCGCCGGGATCTCCCAGCGCGGATTAGGCGGGGCTGCCTCCCTGGGGCTGCGGGGTCCGCGCCAGTCCCCCCAACCCATTCCGGGGAAAGAGGGAACCCGCGTGTCCAGGCCCCCACCCTCTTCAGCAGACAGAGAGGTAGAAGGGGCGGTCGGATTGGTGGGAGGCACGCTGGTCCTAGGGAAACCTGGGTTAATTACCCAGGCGGGGAAAAATTCCGGACTGGTACCGCCCCACCAACCTTCCCGCGCCGGGCTGCGCGCAAGGAGGCAAAGATAGGTGAAGAGTGGCGGTGAGTAGCCGCCCCAGCACAAGTACACTAGGCCGACTCTCTTTGGCGTCTGTACCTGCTCTGCCATCTCTGTCTCTGCCCTAAAAGCACATCACCATTTTTCAGCCACAGTTTTCGGGGACCCTGGCCGGGCCAGAAGAGCTAACCTCCCAGGCCCGTGGATAAAACAAAGCTGGGAGAGGGCGCTCTTATTTTCCTTCTCGGCCTTTCCTTCTGCCTGGGCACCGGGATCCTGGCCCTCCCCTTCCACACTGCCGCCCAGCTGACTTTTCTGAAAGAAGTCACCTCTCACCAATCTGGGTTACTAGGGCCACCTCCTTCCCCAGTCTGGGTGGAGCAGAGATCCCTCGCAGGCAAAGGCATTCCTGGGGGCTCCCCAAATTCAGAGGCTTAGGAATAGAAGGAGAGATGCCTTCCTGAGCCCACAAGTCTGGGATGCGCAGGACGGGTGAGTCAGTCCAAGAGTGGCCTGGAGCAACTGGGTCTCCACAAAACGTGAGGTGAGGGAGTCAGGAGAGGTCACCCAGAAGAGTGAAGTGACGAAGTGGGGAGAAGGGGGGACAGAAGAGAGAAGGAGAAAGGGAAGAGGTGACTGAGCAGAGAGCGCACCCAGGCCTGAGCCTGCCAACAGCAACAGCGGAATTCTTCTGGGCTGGGCTCCAGGCTGGGCTCCTTGCGGAGAGTGGCAGAGTGGATAACTGGGTTGGCTCAATTCTTGCTTCACCCTACGCCCTCACCCGCCCCACCCCCAGTCGTGATGAACCTTGGTATTCTTGCAGCTGGTGGGTGGGCCAGAGTCCTAGTCCAGCAAAACCTGCCCAACTGCCCGGCATCTGGGCTAAATGGTCCAGATGCTGTGTGCATGGTCCCGAGGTCGGAAAAAGAGATGCTGTCTTGAAAGATAGCGAGGGGGTGACCCCAGGGGACCCCTGACCCCTCCATCCCTATTGTTGGTGCTGCCTGCCCGGGCCTGCGCTGTGGGCCAGGGCAGCAGAAGGTGGTGTGTCAGGCTGGGATGGGGTACACGCTGTGTGCTTGACCTGGAGAGTGTCAGCGTTGTCTGTCAGTACACCCAGGTGGGGTATACCTGTGTTGGTGTGGGCGATCATGTGTCTAGACGTGGGTCTCCGAGGCCTCTGAACCCGAGTGCGTGCTGCGTGGGTGAGTGTGTCACTGCTCGTCTCACACGTCTATCTGTGGGTGTCAAGGCATGGGTGAGTGGACGCATGTGTCTGGTTTTCTGTCTAGAAAGTATCTGAGCGTGGGTCTGCCCCGTTGATGAGTGTCTCTTAAGGTGTGTTCATGATTGTGTATGTTTTTCGTGGGTATGAAGGAGGAAGGGGTCCCCAGGCACCCCAGATCGCAGGGATCCAGAACTGCACTCTCAACCAGCACTGACCTAGGTGTGGGGCACCACGTCCAAGGTGGGGTGCTTACCTCCATAGTAGGTATACGGAGTGGACCCTAACATCTCCGACTCGTCCAAGCGACCGCCCAGCGGACGCATGCGCCTCGGACTCCGAAAGAAGGCGTGTCTCCGGGCGCCTAGGGCGCTCAGCTGTTTCATCCTGCGTTCTTTGGACCGTCGGTTCTGGAACCACACCTGGGACAGAGGAGGGGGACGTGAGCTCTGATCTGGATCCCCTTCTTTCCCTGCCCGGGCCGACCCTGCTGGGTCCTAGCGCCTCCTTCGCACCAAGAATGCCCTGAGCCGGAGGGCCGGGCCGGATTAGACCAGAGGGGTGGAGAGGGGCCTCGGCGAACCAGCCAAGGGTGAAGGATTTCGCGGACCCGTGGGGCGACTCATAAAGAGCTGGGCTTCCTGGTCCTTGGCCCGTCCGCAGTGTGACGGCTTTATAAAGGCCTCCCGCCCAGCAAGGCGCTGGTCTCGGCTCCTCGCCTCCCCCAGCCGGGCTCTGGCCGTTTGTCTGTCTGCCCGCGCGTCGGGCGCCCGGAGGGAGCGCACGGAGAACAAACAGCGCCTCCTTCTCTGTCCAGAGGATGGGAGGAAGGGAAAGGTACCCGTACTCCAGCGAGGCTTAAAACCTTCCTTGAGAGGGGCGAGGGGCGGGAATCAGAGAGATGAGGTGACCCTCAAAGAGTCGGACACGACTGAGCGACTGAACTGAACTGAACTGAAGTGACCCGCCCAAGACGGCACCGCTGGAAGACAGCAGGGCCAGGCTGGATCTTCCGGCTAGGAGTGTGACCAGCGGGCCCCGGCCCCCGGCGCACCGCCGGCCCCTGCGCCGAACTCGGCGCGCTCTTGGCCAAGGAGGCTGCGTGCGAGACTCCTCCGAGCGTCCCCGCTCGCGGACGCAGCGGCGCTGGGGACGGTGGCCCGCCCGGGCCGCACCTGGATGACGCGCATGTTGAGGCCGGTCTCCTGCGCCAGCTGCTCGCGGATGTGGCGCGTGGGCTTGGGCGTGGCGGCGAAGGCGGCCTTGAGCGTCTCCAGCTGCTTCGCTTTGATGGTGGTGCGCGGGCCGCGCCGCTTGGTGCCCGAGTTCTGCTCCTCGTTCTCGTTGTTGGCCGTCTCCTTGTCCGATGACGTCGAGTTGTCGGTCTCCTTGGGATCGTCCTGGAGTGGATCCTGGAGGTCCGGGGACAAGCTGCGGTCCGTACAGGACGACACTGCGGGAGGACGGAGCGGGAAGGGAACCGGACGTCAGCGGCGGCCCGAGCCCTCTCCAGTCGGGTGGCGGGTTCCCGGCGGCCCGGGCCGCCACCCACCGCGGCGGGTTTCCCACCCCAAACCTGCCGCAGCCCCTCCCCCAGGGGCCCGACGCCCGCCCACTCCGTCCAGGCGGGGCCCGGCCTTCCGAGGGGCCCTTCTCAAGCCCTCCCAGCACTTCCCAGCCAGCGCTTGCGAAAGGGGGAGGCGCGCTCTCGGGAGAGGGGACGCGAGGAGGGTCCTGACGCCCTCCGGGCCTGGGATCTTCTTTTCCCACCTCTCCTTCCCTCAATTACTGTCCTCACTATACAGCTAGAAATTAGCAGGAGCTGAAAAGACTCGGAAAGGGCAACTGCGCGGCTCCAAATTGGAGGAGGAGGAGAAGGACCGCTTGGACAAGAATTGGAGGAGGGCAGGGGAAGAGCAGGCGCGGCAAGTATCTTGAGAGGCTGGCTGCCAGCGCTGCCCCTCTTTGCCAGCCCCCCACGGCCCCTCCGTGTGCCTTCACCTTTGAGTGGAGAGCTCTGAACCCGGGCACCGCCTCCAGGCGGGGGGCAAATTGGGGAGGGCGCTGGGGCCTGGGCCGGGGAGGGATGAGGGCCTCCTACCCGAGTTGAGGCTGCCCTCCTTGAGGCTAGAGGAGCTCAGGTAGTCGTCCTTGCACACGAACTTGTTCTCGTCGATGACGTAGAGCTCCTCGCCCGTGGACAGCTGCTTGTTGCAGACCATGCAGGTGAAGCAGTTGAGGTGGAAGACTTTGCTGCGGGCCTTGCGAACCAGGTCACTCGGTGAGATGCCTTGCGCACAGCCCGCACACTTGGTGCCAAAGCGCCTGCAGATGGACACAGCCTGTCACCTGAGGCCAGCCCAGTGTCCCATCCTCCCCGAAGCCCTGACCTCCTCCTCAAAGCCCTGACCTCCTCCTGCCCTGCCCTAGCTTCCGTGAAGCCTGCATTTCCACGTCTGTCAACAGGAGATCCCAGTCCTGTCCTCCCTGGCCGGAAATGCCAGAAGGGAGACAAAATGCCCTGGACTGTGCCTCGGTGGTCGGGTTCATTTGAACCCTGCTGGGTTTCTGGCAATGGGTGCAGCCTTCAGCCGAGGAGAAGGTCCAGAGCACCCCAAGTCGTGCCCTTCCTCCACCCCCACCCCTACCAGATCCTCCCCGGGATGCTCCAGGCAAACTCTGCTCTCGAGGTCGGGGAGGATTTTAAAGCCAGGCAGGCCGGGTTGGGACCACTTCTCGGCTTTGCCTTCTGGATCCTTAACAGTCTGCTGAGATCCAGGTAGGGCCCATCAGCCTGGCTGGTGAATCCTAGCAATGGAGCATTGAGGGGGACCCTCTCCTGAGCTGAACCTAAGCAGGAAAGAGAGAGCCTCTACTGATTCCTAGCACTGTAGACTTTCCAGGCCCTGCTCTGGGCCCCGCTGGAGCTGGTCAGGGGCCTGTGGGCTCTGGAAGGCAGGGACTGGGCCTCCAGGTCCCCAGATCCCAGGCCCTGGCAGGCAGGGGAGGAGGATATGTGATCAGAAGGCAGTCCTAAACCTGCTTGGCCAGAACTCTCCAATGCCTCCTTTTCTGTGTTCCTTGTCTAAATCCTCTTCTTCCAGGAGTGCTGGGAGTCAGCTGGCCTCCCCTGAAATGGATGGTGCAGACCAGCACAGGGAGGGGTGAGGAGAAGGGGGAGCAGTGAGGTGCAGGGGGAGAGAGGACAAGGGCCCAGGACTCTGGGGCCCCACATCTATTCACACCCACGTCTCTAAACAGGGTGAATTTGGGTGACGTTGATGTAGTGAGGGCATTAGAAGCCATAAGTCACTTTTGGCCTTATCCGGCAGCATAATTGGCCATATGCACCTTATCAAAAATCATTAGGTGCTTTGCAAGCACCACATGAGGGGCCTTGGGCCTCTGGGGCCAGGGAGTTTACACGTGTAAAGGCGCGACTGACATTTTCTCCTATTCAAATTCCCCAGTGCCAGCCACCAGGCCGGTGAGCAGCCTTTCTGCACAGTGTTAATCATGCCCCCCTCTTCCCTCTGCGCCTGGAATTCGCACTCACAAAGCCGACTCTGGGCGCCCGTGGGGAAGTGGGCCAGGCCTAGCGGCCCAAACCCCCACAGCCTTCCAGGCCAACCCTCAACATTTCTCAGCTGGGAAACCGAGACTTAGAGAAGTGATCTCTGTGATCTGCCTGAGGGCCCGAGTGGGCAGCAAGGGTAGACGCTGCAGGTCCTGGTTCCAGCTTCATTTCGTTTTACTTTCAACAGAAGAGAAAATGTTTAAGGAGTTTGGGGCCGATGGTGGGGGGATGCGGATGGGGGTATTGAGGAGAAGATTCCCTTCCCATCACCAGAGGAGACCTTTCTGGCTGAGCCCCCTCTGGGGCTGGGAAGTTTCTGTTTGTCCAGAAAGGCCCAGGGAACCCTACCTGCCGGGAGCCCAGCCTCTGGACAGCCCGCACTCAGCCTGGTGGGAGAAGCCCTCATCTGTCCCTAACTTCGCCAAAATCCTTAGTCTCTCAGAATCGGGCTGGAAGCTTCCACCCTGGGGTGGTGCCGGCTAGGAAGGGGCAGAAACGAGTGTGGAGCAAGTTAGTCAGGGAGCTTCCTCTCCCTGCCCCACTGCCTATCCAAGCCGGCCTGGAGAAGCCAGCTAGAAGCAGCCCAGCCGCGTTCTTCTCACTCCGCCTGGGTTCCGGCCCTTGCTGGACCGAGGACAGCAAGAGCTTGCTGGGAGATCCGGCTCCCCACTGAAGCTGGTGAGACCGGGAGGCTGGGGTGGGTCTCTCCCGTTCCCCGGTGCCCCAACGGAGCGCGCGCGGGATGGGCGCGCGGGCAGCAAGTAGGGGTAGCACGGACCACTTACCTGAAGAAGTCATTTTTGCAGTAGAGCTTGCCCTCGCGTGAGAAGCACTTCTCCGAGAGGTTGGTCTTACACTCGCAGCACTGAACGCATTTAATATGCCACGCGCGGTCCAGCACGTTCAGCAGAAAGCGATCGAGGATGGGCCGCTCGCAACCAGCACAGTGCACCATCATAGCCCCGCGCCCCGGCGGCTCGGGCCGCCTCGACCTCCCTTTGGGCCCCCGGCCCTCGGGCCCCGGCCCCGCTGCTGTTCTCTGCCTCTCCTCTTGGCCGCCGCCGGGCGAGTCCGGTCCGAACCAAGACTCAGCCGGTCAAGTCCTCGGGTGATTCTTGGGCCTGGCGCTAGGCTGCCCGCGGTGGGGTGGAGACTGGTGGCGTTCACAGTCTCATGCTCCGGGCCGCGCGCCCCAGTATATCTTGGGCGGCTGCTGGCCTCGGCTCCGCCGAGCGGCTTTCCCCGGTGGCGGAGGCGCCGGCACTTTCCCCCACTTTCAACCGGTCCCGATCCTCATCTTTGTCTGGCCGCCGCCTAATTCGCGCATCCTTATTCAGATTTGGTGACGTGGCGAGGCACGTAGGGGGCCCGGCGGCCAATGGGCTCGCGGTGGCCATGGCAACCTCTTAAATTTATAGCATATCTAAATTGGCTACAGCGTTGCGGTCCGGACAGAGCAAAAAAAACAAGGCATCAGTATTGTTGAGTATTAGCTTGTACCTGGTTCGGAGGCAAAGTAAGTATTTACCTTCCAGTTTGGGGCTGGGGGCTGGGGGGGCCGCGCGATCTGAGAACTGCCTCTGTCTTCTCTCGCCTCACACATATTTGGGGGTGGGGGTCAGGGTTCCAAGGCCTAGTGGGGAGGTGGGGAGCCTCTGCCCCCTTCTCCATCCACGGAACTTGCAGAAGTTGCTCAAGGCGAGGATCGCGCGCTCTGTCTGCCTCCTCTTCCCTAGCCCAGCTCGCCGTTTTGGACTCTCCCACCCGCGTGCCCCTGGGGTCAGCGCCCTGGAGCTGCGACAGAGAGGTCCCCGGGACTCCCGGGAGGCGTCCCCGGTTTCCTTTGTCATACATGGGGACTGGGGACGAGCCTGGCCTTTCTCATGGAAAGAGAGAGAGAAAGACCGAACAGGCCCAGGCCCAGGTTGGGGGGTATGTTCTCTGGTCCGCTCCGCTCGAGACTCCGCGCTGGCCATGGAACTCGGGGGCGATGTGGGGAATGGGGTATCCAGGGCGCACCGGTCTTCCCGAAGCCAGCTCAGAAGTGGCATTCACCGCGTTTCCTCTCTCCTTGCGGCACCTTCGGGATCCCGGGTCAGCCAGTCCCGGCGCCGCGGTGAGTGGGTAGCGCGGCCGAGGCGGCACGCTGGAAGATTGCGCGGGCGCTGTTTGCACGCGCTGGGCGTCCCGGCTGTGTGTGCAGGTTCGAGTTTTCATAGGAGGCAGGCAGTGCCGTTCAACGGGGCTCCGAGCGTGTTGGAGGGAGGGTGTTCGCAGGTGTATGTGGAGGGGAACTGTGACTCTGGCGGGGGAGGGAAAAAAACATGCCTCTTTCCCAAAGTGCCAACCCAGCCACTGAACTGGATGCTCTAAGTTAGGGAGGCCAGGCAAGCTAGGTGGGGATTTTCCCTTCCCACTCCAGAAAAGAGGGCCGATGGGGTCTGTAAGGCTTGCGCCCACAGGCTGGGAGCCAGAGTGTATAGTTGTGTGTGTGTGTGTGCGTGCACACGCATGCTCTTGCATGAGTACATGCCAAGGCTTAGGTGTGGATATGTGTTTGGGTGCATTTGTTGAGTCTGTTAATACACATTTGCTGTTTGAGAATCTTGTTATTGCCTCTCTTTATATTACTCAGGAATCAATTATATGAATATATTTTGGCATGTGTATCTTTTGTGTTTGTACCTGTGCATAGTTCTGCTAATATCTGTGTATATCAGTCTGCGTGCTTTTGTTTTTGTTGGTTAGTGTGTACATATAAATATGTACATATGTGCATATTTGCAGCCACATGGATGTGATAGTATTTGCTCATGTGCGCATGTATCTGTGTAAGATTGCTTGTGTAGGTGTGTGCTAACATGGATGTGAAAGTGGACTTTGAAGAAGCTGAATCGTGTGCAGGTGAGCGTGTGACTGAGCTGGGCTGGGTGTGTTCGTGAGTGTGGAATTTTGTGGATATGGGTCCGTCCTTGTGTGTGTGTGTCTGAATGTGTGTGGTTCTGCAGATAGCACTACTTTTGTTTATGTGACTCCTGTGGTGTTTCCACCCCACCTTCCCAGGGTTTGTGTGTGTGCCTCTAGTGTGCTTGTCTTTGTGGATTTGAAAGGGGGCAGGATTTGTGGATGCCTGGATTGGAGCAGTTGGCGGAAGCTCAGGGGTGCTCATTTTTCCTGGGTTTCTGTCCAGACCTCTAGCTTCCTTCCCCTCACAGGCCACAGTCTCTATGGGAAGTGATCTGGCTTCGCACAGGAACTGACAGGTGCTGGTCCCTGGGGTGGGGTGCTGGCCCCCAAGCTGGACTTCTGAAAGGGAGTCCCCAAACTGGGCCACTTCTGCGATTAATCTGTCCTCCAGCTTGCTGAGCAAGGAACAGGTGTGGCTGATTGGAGCTGGGACCAGCCAGGAACAAGGAGGCCGGATCTCGATGGGTCTCCAGGCCAGGCTGGGAGAGCTCCAGGAGCCCCACGTGAAATCGCAGTTTCTGGCAGTGCCAGGCCCTGCCCTCCTGGGCTATGAAGGGTCATGGAGCTGAGATAGGACAGGGACAGAGTGGAGCAAGCTCCGGAGAGAAAAGAGGCGCTCAGGCTCCAAGTGGAGGCGAATCGCCATACCTCCTTGGTCTTTGTCTCCATCTCTCCTGAGTTCTCTTCATATTGTTTCCTTTCTGTCTCTCTTTCTTATGTTTAGCTTCCGTTCTTTTTCGGTTTCCTTTTCCCTCCGTTTCCCCATCACTTTCTTTCTCGGTGTTTCTCGATTTTTATTTCCCTGCCTGTGGCTTTCTGCGGGCATTCCGATCTGGTATCCAACTCAAAGCTGCGATGAAGGATTCTCTTTGTGCACCCTGCAGATTTTGGGGTGTATGTTTGGATCTCCCACACAGTAATTAAAAGCCCCTGTCTAGATGATATCCTTCCCCCTTTCTCTGGACTAGTTGCGCTGAACCTAGTCTCCCCCACTCCTGAGTGGGTACCTGAAAAGCCAAGACTTTCCACCCCAGCTCTGCCCACCCTGCTGGCTGCTGGGTGCCTGTGTACCAGGCTCCATCTAGAATAAATCCACCTGCCCTCACCTCCTCTATGTGCTTAAATGCCAACGCATAGCCAGGCCCCAGCCGCTGAGATGCAACGCCAGGGAGGTAGGAGGAACATGCCCCCTCCCCCGACCCTGGATGCGGCGAGTCACTCCAGGGATGGATGCCCGGTGGCTGAAGATCAAGCTTCACTTCCAGAAGCCCCAGCCTGGCCTTCTGCCTCCTGTAGCTGAGTTTACCCACACCGACCAGGTCACAGCCTCTTGGAATTACCCTGGGATCCTGAGCACAGCCCACACTCAGTCCAAAACCGCCTCTCTCCAGTGGCAGCGGCATCCTGCTTGGCCCTCCACCTTCCAGGGCGCACAGCTTCCGGAAAAACAAAACAAAACAAAACAAAACAAAAAAACACGCTAGCAGACCAACTATTAGACGAATTATCCCGCCCTAACAGCGCTAACAGATGGCGACCAGGCAGCGAAATCCCCTCCTATATGTAACTAATAAACTGCTTGTGTCTTAACAGGGTAATGCATGGAGACGCAATGTCACTTACACAAGATGTTGATGGAATTTACTATATAAAAATCTTCCTCCTAGAGTAAAGAGTATCAACATTACAACTCGACAGACGGCGGCGGGATAAGTAAAACAGACAAAAGACAAACAAGATAGTAATCTGTTTCCAATCACTTAAGCCTTGTAGAGTTAGTAATACGCGGTTTGCATATTCCCCCTTGAGTTTGGTAATTAATTACCGGCGAGGAGGCGCACACCCACCCGGGTGGGCGTTTCGAGGTGCGCTGAGCTGGGATTGCGGGGAGGCACCTTTTCTGACTTTTCCAGCCTGGGACATGGGCCAGCGCCCGGACTGGGGACTCTTCTGAGCATTTGGAACCGACCTTCCCGCAGGTTGCAGAACACTTCCTTGCCCCTCACCGGAAACTCTGCATCCCGGGGAGATTCTGCAGTCCAGCAGAAACGGGGCCTTTCTGGCAGCCAGAGCATCTCCCTTCGCTCGTCTGAAGACAACCGCTTGCTTTGAATGGACTGAAGTAGCCTGCTTTCTCGGGGAGCGCGCGCTCTGGGGGAACCCGGGAAGCGCGCCCCTCGTCGTCTTCTCCCCGCGGTCTCTGGGGCGGCCCAGCCTGTCCTCTCCCGACTTCCGTCATTACCGCCCCCAACCCAACACGCACAC
>SJYV01056327.1:336525-356393 GCA_006410875.1 Neotragus pygmaeus
CACTACAATATTGTAAAGTAATTAGCCTCCAATTAAAATAAATATTTTTTTTAAAAAGAAAAATAAAATAAAATTAATGCAGAGGAAAAAAAATATATTGATCCTCTCAGCTGTTGGGAGAAGCCTGGCCTATTTATCCCAACATGCCAGATGGATATGGTCACCACAGTGAATGTCTGCTAAATTGCTTCAGTCGTGTCTGACTGTGACCTGTAGCCCTCCAGGCTCCTCGGTCCATGGGATTCTCCAAGCAGGAATCTTGGCGTGGATTGCCATGGCCTTCTCCAGGGGATCTTCCCCACCTAGGGACTGTCTCCTGCATTGGCAGCTGAGTTCTTTACCACTAGGGCCACCTGGGAAGCCCGTGCACAATGGTATGGTTCTAATTTGCAAACACTCTGAGAAAGTTTATTCTCTTTCTTGGTTTCATTACTACTGGCATTATGATGGCTCCGAAGCTTGTATACCCAGACCAATCCAGTGGTGGAAGCCTGAGAATCACCCTTGAATGTTCCGTCCCCTTTCCCTCCTACATCTAAATAATAATTTCCAAAGCTGTCCTCTCCTGCCTCCTATCAACCCTTACTCAGACCCCACAGTCTCTAGGTTGAATTATCCTGGAATCCTGCTGACTGTTCTCCCTGTGGCTCTGTGATTCTTAAATCTGAATCCGCCCTTCATACAGCTGTTAGAAAAGTCTATCTCAAATGCAAATCTAACCACACTACCCCCATACTCAGAAGCCTCCAATGGCTCACTGCCGACAGGATAAAGTCCAAACTCCTTTACCCACGAAAAATTTCATGACCGAGGCCCATTCCTTTCCTTTCCCCAACCTCATTTTCTGCCCCCTTCTGGTCTTGCCTCCAGGCCTTTGTCCTGCTGCCCTCCACACCTGGATCGTTCTTGCCCATTTATCATCATACCCACCTCTTACCTCTGCTATCACCTTGCCTTCCCTAAATCCGTCCCCACACTCATGAAGAACTGACACGCTCTGTTTTCTGAGTATTCTGTTCATGCATACTTCTGTACTTGTACTTAGCACATTTGCCTTATAATTGAGTATTTCTTGCCTCTCGCCCACCGCCGGCCCCCGGGAGGCGGGGAGGGGCCCAGGAAAGGCGGCCCCCAGCACCTTCCTCCCAAGGCGAGTATGTTTACCCTGCTGCGCGCCCCTCGGTTCCTCTGGGACCATAGAGGGAATCGCGCTTTCTCTGAAAGTCCTTTGGGCTGTCCGACAGTGCGCGGTGGCTTTTCTCCTCCAGGTTTCTAGGGGGAAGAGGAGGGGGAGGGCAGAACGCCGCTCTGGAAAAAAAAAAAATTCCAAGGTTTTTTTGGGGCCGGGGGAAAGGAGGGGACCAGGGAGGGGTCTTATTTTGGAGGCGAACACCAATCAGTCCGCGGCGGCAGGGCTGGGCTTCGGGTCTCGGTTTGTTTTGTGGAGATATTCGTGCGCCCTGGACGCAGGTGTGGGGGCTCCAGGGTTTCGAAAGTCCGGAAGAGTCCTCTTGCTTTCCACCCAGCAAATTCGCGCACGGCCGGAGGAAGAGTATTCCTCGCGTGGTTAGGCTCATTCCTAAACTTCCCGTCTATCCCTACCCTAGGGCTCCACTTAGGAAACGAATTCCGTGAGAATAAATCGTAGCTCGGCTGGCCGATTTCTTCGAAGGTCGGCGGAAGCACCTAACTTTATTGACCATGGGCTTGTGTGTGTAAGTAAGATTTGGAGAATGACCATCACACGCTCGGCGTTTCCCACTCCCTCGGGGAAGCAAGGTTTTAGGCAGGGGAGAACGTGAGAGGAAATTCTTTTTATCCTGGATTCTACAAAAAGACCCAGGGGGGGAAAAAATATATATATATATATATAGAGAGAGAGAGAGAGAGAGAGATAGTCGCTTCTGTGGGTGAAGTTTATTGAACTCGGAGTAAGACGGCTTTCCTGGCAAAAGGGGTTGGGGGGAAAACCGCTGCGGAATTCGAGCGGCGAAATGTGTAATCTCTGATCATAATTCACTGCTTTTGCCGGGCCCTTTTTCGCCTTTCTGGCTCCTCTCTCTTTCGTTTTTTCCTCTCCACTGGATTTGATGTTTCAGATCTTGGGGCGAAGCTCAGGTCTGGGTGTCCTTGCGCGTCCACAGCCCCGTATACCCAATGGCAAAGCGTTAGACATCGCCTTTCCCCCCTCTTTGGTCGAAGGCTAGGCGTCGCCTGGGGACAGATCGTGGGCGGCTAGGGCCTGGGGCAATGACAGCGAAACGAATTCCAAACCTAATCTGGACTCGCCACGAGACGTCCCCGGCCCCCATCACTGCAGCCAAAAGCAAGGTTCCGCGTGAAGCCAAGTGAAAGTCGGCCGCCGTAATGCAGTGGGATGGGATCAGGGCCGAGTTCGGAAGATGCGGGGAGAGGATGGAGAAACCTCTACCTGTCTGCTCTGGTCTCCCTCTCTCTTTCTTCCCAAAGCAGGTTTGGCGGAGAAGGCAGCGGATGCGCCCCGGGTCGCTGCCTAGCTACGCGCGGGCGCGGGAGTTTGGACCAAGACAAAGACGGGAGCTGTCCGCGGTGCTGAACCTGCCGCGCCGCCGCGAGGGCAAATGGGCTCCTGTAAGCTGCCCTCTCCTCCTTTACTCCCTTTCTCTATCTCGCCTTCACTCTGTGACTCTTGCCCTCCCCTGCGTTTATTTCCCTCTTTTGTCTTTCCGTAGATTACGCGTTCTGCACGCAGGTGTATGTGTATATCAAAGAACAAAACAATTGATTAAAAACGGTGTCTTCTCTTTTCTTCCCAAATAAATGATGCAAGAAAGGTTTATTTAAAATGTACTCTCAACCAAATACAAAGAGCTATTCCGACCCCCAAATAATGGAAATGCATGCTTAAAACAATAGAAATAAGCATAAACAAATGTTACGAATCTGTTCTTTGATTTATTCTGAAGAAGAGGTAAGGGGTTTAGAAAATTTAATGCCAGGAATATCATATTCTTGGCATCTTAACTTCTTGGGTGGGAAAATATAACAGCTGGGAAGATTGGTGGCCAAATATGGAGGTGAACGGGCTAAGGAGCTTGTCTGTGAGTCAATAGATGGCTTATGAAGGTGAAAGTGATGGACATTAAGTTGCCTTAACCCTTGAGAGATCTGCAAGCATAACAATCTTCTGGATTACTAACAGGGAAATGAATCCTTTTGAAACTTTGGGTGTAAAAGTGTTAATACGGTGCTTCGTTTTCTAGACGTGCAAAGTGTTGTCTAGACGTCTGGCATGGTGTATAACCGAGCACCAATTCCTCTGCTCAAATTTGTATGCAACATTTGTCTAACGAAGTTTGTGCAGGGGAGAAAAAAATCACATATTCCCTCCCAAGGGGGTACACCCATTTTAGTGCACATGGATCTATACACAATCCTTCTGGCATCTCATAGATACACTACCTCCCAGAGAGCCCAGATGCCCTGAGGCCACCTCTTCATTTGATCTTCTCAGCACCCTCCAAGCCTCCCCACCACAGGGGAGCCAGCTAAGCCCAGTTGTCAGCACTACCAATACATACAGGGAGGGGTTCTTGAGAATTTAACGGGATAGGTTGGCTCTGGTTTCCCACCTTGACACTCTAGAGCTAAACTGCCCCATAAAGGCAGAGGAACTAGAATTCTCAAATCAGTGTGATTTGTAATAAAAGGTTGCATTTTGGGATTGGGGTAACGTCACCCCAATCTTCTCATCAAAACACTCAGTGATCTTTCATTAAGGCCAATGCACTATACCTTTCAGCCTCTTGAAATGCAGCAGCTCATTGTGCCAGGAAAGAAACCTTGAGCTAGGATGGATGAGGGAGAGGAAAAAAAAAAAGCCCATCATTGAATGACCATTATATACACTTGATTCCTTGATCTTCACTGCAACTCTGAAAAGCAGTAGATATTTATCATGGCGTCATTTTACAGTTGAGGAAATAGAGACTTACAGATGTTCATTGGGTCGCTTATGGTTACGTAGTCAAGCCTGTGATTTTAACCCAGATCTCATTAGTTATAGAGTCTGTGCTTGCTCTAGGGGGCCACAACTGATGGTTATATGGGGGATATCCCAGAGGTCACTGTGCTAAATTTCTTTAGTACAATAGCTTTGGATTCCCAGGCCATTATGGTCTGTGGTCTGGGTTTGTAAGTTGGTTTAAGTCCTAAATGTGAAAGCAAGAAATTAAAATGAAGAAGAAACAGGACTCTCCCTTCATGTGGGTTGGGTGGATATTTCACAAAATAAGACCAGTTTCTGTTAAAACAGGGTCCTGGACCATCTCCTAAGCCCATACCTAAGAGTCAGTTCTTGAATCCCCCTTTCTCTCCAGCCTTGCATCCAATCCATCAGCAAGTTCAGTTAACTCTGCCTCTGAAATATGTTCCAGCCCATCTACTTCTCATCTTCATCTCTGTTATCAACCTAGTCTAAGCTACCATCATCTCATCTGTTTTACAGCAGCTGTTTCTCCGTTTCTTCTGTTTGATTGGTTTCCCTATTTCGTCTATCCTTGCTCTCCTTGGCAACCCATTCTCTACACTATAACAAAAGTTATATTTTAAAATCGTAAGTCAGATCTTGTCATTCTCCTGTTTTTAACTCTCCAATGAATCCCCAACACAGTTAGAATAAATCCACATTCCTTATCCTCATCTGCAGGGATCTCTATGATTGGCTCTTGCCCACCTCTCCTAACATGCCTTCCCTGCTTCAATGACTAGCTTCACACACACCTAATTTTTCTCACCTCAAGACCTTTGCACTTGGTTCGTCCCTTTGCCTTCAGATTCATACAAGATTGGCCCCCTCTTGTCACTTAGGTCTCAGCTCAAATGTCAACTTCTCAAAGAAGTCTTTCCCAACCACCTTATCTAAAAGCACCCCATCTCTCCTGACTTGAGAGTCCACCTTTCTGTCTGTTTTCTTGGTAGCCCTCATCAATATCCAGAATTATCCTATTTATCTGTTTAGGTGCATGTTGTCTATCTTCCTTAATAAAATATCCGTTCCATGAGGGCAGAGACTGTGTTTGTCTTGTTCACTGTTGAATCCCCAGTGCCCAGCTCGGTAACTGGAACATAGCTGTTCAATACGTATTTGTTGACTGAATGAATAATGAAGGAGTACACAGATGACGAGAGAGCTGTAGAAGCGGACAGAGATAGATGGGCAAAGCTGAGAAGGGCCTGAACTTTTTTGCCTGTCTTCCAGGCTCTGCAAATGGAATAGCTGGCTGGGTGCATTCCCAGTTTGGAAAAAGGAAGCAAGAAAACTTTACACTAGGACCCCAAGAGGGTGCAGTCTTTGCAGACCAGATATCAAATCAGGATGGAGAAATGGATCTTCGACCTTGGAGAATGACTTTTATTTGTTCTGGTTGGGTCTGAAACCTTCACTTGGTTACAGACAGAAGGGTAATAATGGAAAAACACAGCAAACCAGGAAGATGTCTAAATTACAAAATCTTTTTTTTGTGTGTGATAAATCTAACCAATCTTACTTGTAGGGAAAGTAATATAATGTTGTGTTATCAGTTTGGACTCTGGAGCCAAATTTCCCAGCGTTGGAATCTGGCTTCATTGTTTGTAGGCTGTGTGGTATATGGCAAGTCACTTAGCCTCTCTGTTCCTTAGTGTCCTTATCTAAGGGATAAAAACAGTATACTTGCCTCATATCATGGCCATGTAGGATTGTTTTAGTCTGTTTTACTTGTGTTAGAGCTTGGTTTAGGAGAGGGAAAAGGAGGGTGGAGTATATTTAGGGCTGTGGATTGGGGAAGGCAATGGGGCAAAGGGAAAAAAATGAGACTCATCTTCAAAAATCTCATTTTCTCTTTTGAGAGCTCTTACCTGTCAAGGTAGAAGAGAGTCTGAAGGAGGGTCTGGCCAAGAGCTCTAGCTCCAGTGCTGACCAGCTCAGTCATGGCAGGTAGAAATGCTCAACCTTTTTTAGCCTCAGTCTGCCCATCTGTAAAGTGGGACAGTAATTGTGCCTGGAACATTGGGGAGATATTTGGGAAACTGGAAAGCAGTAGGCAACTGCTGTTACTGGGCCTTATTGGGCTGGGGCCAGGGGAAGGGGACTAATTTCTTTACAAAGTGTCTCCTTGAACAAGTGAAAGTGACTAAATCTTTTGTTGGGGCCTGGCATAGATAGAGTATGAGGTGAGAGTTATCTTCTTGGGGAAAGAAGTAAATAATTATGTGCTTGGAGTCATTCAACGACCTTCCCATATCCAGTCCCAGGGCCAGGGCTGGCCCTGCTTCAGACAGAGATGGCTCCCAGAGGCATTATCTGGACCACCGTGGTCACCCTTCAGGGGGAACCATTCTTTACATGATGGAAGTGCCCTACAACAGGAGTCCCAAACTCTGGGATCTAATGTCTGATGATCGGAGGTGGAGCTGATGTAATAGACTAGAAATAAAGTGCACAATAAATCTAATGCACTTGAATTATCCTCAACCCATCCCTCTCCCAGCCCCGTCCATGGAAAAATCATCTTCAATGAAACCGGTCCCTGGTGCCAAAAAGTTGGGGACCACTGCTCTACAAGATGTATCTCCATCCCTCCCTGGTCAAGGTCACCAGGTGTTAAATGAAGTCCTGGAATGTGACATTAAGATAATTCTCCTGGTGAATAATCCTGTTGTTAAGTTAATGATCACTCCCCTAATCTGTGAGCATTAGAAAGTCATTGAATCTCTGTAGGTGCCTGACATTGTGTTATGCAGTGAGATGATTCATATAAAATGCATCATCTTTTGGTATTCTCAGAACAGCGCTAGGTGGTGGAGGCTGTAATTAGCCCCATTTTGCAGATGGAGACACACAGCTAGCTAAGTGTCAGAGCCTGGCCAGAGTTTTTCCTGGAGCGGATGACCCACCATGATGTGAATACACCTTTCCCCTCCCTTTCTTTGGTGGGGGGAGGGTAATATTTTAAAACAGAAACTGCCACAACGTAATATAGACTGTCTGTAAACGTCTTCTGTGGAGGGATACACAAATATGAGTTGTGAACAGAGTAGAAATACATAAAATGGGGCCCCGCCTGAAAGTCATACTTTTTTTTTTCTTTTTTGGCTGCACTGGGATTGAATCTGTACCCCCTGTAGTGGAAGCTCAGAGTCTTAACCAATGGAACTGCCAGGGAAGTTCCAGTGGCTAACACACTTTTTTTTTTTTTTCGGCTGTACCATGTGGTGTGTGAGATTGTAGTTTCTTGACCAAAGATTGAACGCCTGCCCCTTGCGTTGGAAGCACAAGTCTTAACCCTGGATAGCCAGGGAAGCTTCCGTACTTCTTCCAGTGTGGTTCCCCGTGTGGGTGTATCTCATGGACATACAGTTGAAAAGATCACGTAATGACACTAAGGGAAGACAGTGTCTCCTTTTCTCAGAGGCCCTTCTGAGGCAGTTTTCCTTCTTCTTGGGTTCTCCTCTTTCTGGTTGACTGCATACATCTCCCTTTTCCTACCCAGCATTGTTGCCCGTCCTTACTGGAGACTCTAGCAGCTGACAAGCTTGGTGGAGAGCCAGAGTTGAGGCTGAGCCGTAATCACCTCTGTCTCTCCCTCACCCACGGCTCATGGTTGTCTTATATCAGAAGGTTTTGACAAAGGTGTCTTGAATAAGTAAATGAATAGCCAGATGACCCCATAACATTTTCTCCCCAAATATTTGTAATGACCCCGCATAGTAATTCATCTGCTTATATATCTAGATCAGGGTTCATCCCCTTTGACACTATTTACATTTTGGGCTGGATAATTCTTCATTGGGTGGGGACTCTTCTGTGCATAGGATGTATCTCCATCCTCTACCCACTAGAGGCAATTAGTAACTCTCTCTGCAAGTTGTGACCACCAGTGGTGTATTTAGATATGTCCTCTGGGGTGCAAAAAGTCACCTCTCCTTGAGAATCACTGATCTCAAAGCAGATTTGCAAAACTTCCTCAAGCCCCAGGATTCCAAAACCTACCGTTTTCCAGACCTGTGCCGGGCCTGGGAACTGGTGTTTATAAGTGTGGATCAGACATATGCAAAGGGCCTTCCCTCATTTGCTCATTTGATAAATGTGTTTTGGACACACACTGCCAGAGGCTCCAGTGATGACATGAACAAGCACCCCTTACCCTCTGGCTCCTAAACTGCTTTCAACCTAGCAGGGGAGACCTGCTATCAGTTCGATGTGGACACACAGAAAGAGCAAGAGCTTTGCTCCCACTTTCATTCATTCATTTACTTCCACCAGAGCGTATCAGGCTGGGTGCTCTGGACTTAGTTACTTAGAGGTTCACATTTCTTACTTGCAAACCAGGAAGAATGATAATGGTAAAAGATGTGAATAAGCTCATGAAGTTGTTGTGAGGATCAAATGAGATGATACATGTAGCGAGCATAGCACAGTGCCTGGCACAAGGTAAGAGCCCAGGGGATGATAGCTGCTGTTAATTATTAGGGATGAAATATTAAATAAGAAGAAGAACAGTACTGATTTGTTGAATAATTGTTTGTAACGAGTGTGTGGGAGTGCCTTATCTATGAAAAGCAATCAGTAAGTATTTTTTGGGACAGAAACATGTCCCTTTTAAGAAGAACAAGGATTAATCTCTTAGAATAAAGCAGGAAGATGTAAGGTCCCTTACCTGGAACAGATTTCCAGGGCTACTAGAAATGATCTGTGAGAGATCAAGCCCTTTCTCACCCCCACCCAGAGAGCCAGGCAGTCTCTCTGCTTTCCCTTCCCTTTCTCCCTCTTTATACCCATCACTGTTAACCTGGGTGTCTGTTTCTCCTTCCTCTGGGAAGCTCCCTTTGCAGCAGTGGTTCTCCGCTGGGGTGATTTTTGTCTCCCAGGGGACATTTGGCAACATCTGGTGGCGTTCTTGGCTGATGCAGCTGGACCCAGTGTGTCACTAGCTGGTAGAGGCCAGGGATGCTGCCAAACATGCTGACGTGCACAGGGCAGCCTCCTCCAGCCTCGGGATCGCTCAGGGGAACGTCTCTGCAGTGCGGAGGTGGAAAAACTCAGTCTCACGTCCCATGGCTGGCAGGAAGACCCTCTTCTGTGTCAAGGGGTATGACCCTGATGCCCAAATCCTTGCACGAAAAACCCCCACTGGGGGTGGGGTGTCCTGCTCAGCCAGGCTCCACCTACCTCCTCTTGAGCCAGCGGGGAGCCCCCCACCCCCGGCTGGTCAGGGTCCTAGGGCCAGTTCATGGGCTTCTCCAGAGGAGTCTCCCGGCAGGCAAGGATCTGTGGAAACTTCTCAGAGCCTCTTTGCCTTTCTCCTTCTCTCTAGGAGGCTTTGGCATTTTCGATGTCTCAATAATCCCAAAGCCAGACCTGAGAAGGCTTTATGTTTAAAGATGCTGTTGGGTCCTTCTCTAAAGGGAGCTGACCCAGCAGTTGTGTGTGGCTCTCAGCCCAACCACACCATATCCCTGTGGAATCTTATAGGAGAGATCAGGCAGAGGTGACCAGGTGGTCTGGGAACAGAAGCCTGTGACTTCTGAGGGGTACCAGAGGTCTTACGGTCTAAAAGATCTCCTAGGGGCCTGGGTTGGATCCCTGGTTGGAGAACTAAGACCCCACAAGCTGCATAGTGCAGCCCCAAAATAAAAAAAATAAAAAACTTTCAAGTTGCCTGGCGGTATAGTGGTTAGGACTTGGTACTTCCACTGCCAGGGGCCCAGGTTTGATCTCTGATCAGGGAATTAAGACTCCACAAGCCACGCACAGCGTGGCAACAAACAACAAAAAACATAAACAAAACACAAAACTATAAAAGATCTCCCAGTCTTGTCTATTTCAGCACAAAGTATTCCCACTATTCTGGTCACTTCTCAGGGGCTTTTTGAGAAATAAACAGTAGCAACAACAACTTATCTGAAGATTGCATGTGCTAAAAACTGTGCAAAGCACTTCGCCTGCATCTTCAGGACAGATGCTATTATTCGACCCATTTCACAGATGGGCAAACTGAGGTGTAGAGAGGTTAAGCAACTTCTCTAGGATTTGATGACCTCTATCTTTCAAAGCCAAGAATGAGCCCCAAATTTTCTGAGGTTAACTCATCAAGACACTTTTCCAACAGAGGTGCTCTCACTTGATTAACTTCAAGCTGCCTGACTCTGTTACTCTCTTGCTGGGTGAGTTTAGGGGAATTACTCTACCTCTCTGGGCATGTGTCGGTGAGCTGGGGCTGGTGAATCAGCCACTCTGACCCTGTATGGACCTGACTATTTTCATTTGAATCGATCATATTCCACTGTAGTCAGTTGCAATCCTTTCTGGGTTCTGATCTCAACAATGTTTGGAGAAAGGAGAGGAGAAATTGGCACTGTCCTGTCACTTTTTCTTGGTGGTGGAAGGGATTCTTTTCATGTGAATTCTGATCACTTACATTTCAAGCCCTTCCTTCTACGGTTACTACAACGTTATAGACATCCAAGCCCTGGAGCAGATGGCTTCCTTGGTATTTCCTACAAGGTGGCAAAGAAGGCAGGGATAGAAAACCAGCTTTCCAAAGGGCAATTCAGGGTTGTGGGCATTGTTCAGTCAGTGGCTTGTTTCTCCCCTCCTCCAATGATTTTTCCTTTTCCACTTCATCGAAAGATCAAAATGAATCAGCAGACATTTATTGAGCTTCCTCTGAGATTGAGGCACTTTGTGAGGGGCTGGGGAGTAGGAAGATGAATCAGACTCAGCTCTTGCCCCAGGTATTTAGTAGAGAAGATTAAATATGAAGCCAGGAAAAGATACGAAATGCCCTGGGAAGGAAAAGTTTGCGGTGACCAGGCTCATCGGTGTAGATAAATAGAGTGATCGCTGACTGTACATGTTCCCTGAAGAAACTGAGAAGCAAGGGAGAGTTGAAATTTCAGTTTCTACTCGTACGAAAAAGCACCCTGACCTTTCCGAGTTGTGAGATGAGATGGTGGGCAAGTCACTTTACCCTTTGACATTCTTCATGGCTTTTCTGAGACCCTCAGGGGTCTACCCTCAAGACAAACTTTGTAAAGTGTAGGCAGAGGGAAGATTGGCCGGTGTTGAGGACAAGCTGCACAGCATCAGGAAGCCTGATTCTGCCTTTGCTGTGTGGCCTTGGGAAAGTTACTGAACCTCTCTGTTACACCTCTCAATCTTTAAAGTGGGAGTTGTGTGTTCCCAGCCTAGTGTGCATAGATCAGAGAGGCTTGGAGAGTTATGTTGGAGCTATCCAAGATGTAATGATTAATATTTGGCACAAGCAGTTCTACTTCCTTCTGGAAGCAAATTGGTTACAAAGAGGGGAGGCCAACCAGAAACTTACTCTTCTCCAGGAATGGGGCGCCCAGGTGGGGGTCATGGGGAGGGCTTGATGAAGTTGGTACATGGGAATTTAAGGCTGCTCTCCATGATGGCTCTTATCTAGGGCTTGTCCCCAGAAGAGAAGAGGGGCTCACCAGCCAATGCATAGAGGTCCTCTGAACCTGGGTTTCTGAGTACAAATCTGGGCAGGCAACTCAGCAATGAGTCAATCAACAAACATCTATTAGGAGAAAATGATGTGGTGGGCATTGAGGTCAGTTTGCTGTGGATGCAGAGATCTTCAAGGACCCCGTGGTCTCTTCCAGGATCTCATAGCTTAAGGAGAGGACTCTAAGACCTGAATGGGGCTCCTAAATGTTGGCTGCATGTACTCAACTACCCTCAGACTCGGCATGATCGATACTAAGTCATTCCTCTCCTGCCCCTCATACCTGCTGCCCCTCTGGGCTCTGCATTCATCCAGCTGCCTGCGCCAGAAACCATGCTGGCACCTTCTCTCTCACTCCACTCCTAATCCCTCCCAAATCCTGCTGATTCTCCCTCTTTCACGTCTCTCATCTAACCGCAATCATGCTTTAGTTCAGACCAGAGCCTTTTCTTTCCAAGACACTCTGCCCCCATCCCATCTCTTCCAGTCCATTCTCCATGTCCCAGCCAGGGCTATTTTGTTGTAGAACAAAATTGATGAGGTTACTTGCATGCTTAAAACCTTCTTCATCGGTGCCAGGGCAAACCCCAATATTTTGGGCAGTTTCCCAGCCCCTGGCCCCCTCGTGACTCATCTCTTGCCCCTCCCGTCCCTTCCTCTCCAGCTATCCTGAACTTTGCTGGGGCTGGCTCACATGCTCTCTGCCTTCTGAGCTTTTTGTCTTAAATACTCTTCTGCCCTCACTTGCCCCTGCCTCTCAGACAGGTTTCCTTCCAGGAATCTTCATACTTCCACGACCCCTTGATCTATTTCCCCACAGAGCTCTGAGCTCATTGTGGGCTGGGGCTTGTCCATAGCATCCAGCCTGGTGTGTGGGTCATAGTAGGTGCTCCAATTAATAGTTAATGAATGAATGCTAGAGTGCCAACTGCCAGTGATCAGGTTAGGAGGTGGGGAATCTGAAGATTTTGTGGGGAATTAGGCTTTTTGGTTTTTTTTTTATGCTTCAGTTCAGTTCATTTGCTCAGTCATGTCTGACTCTTTGCGACCCCATGAATCGCATCACGCCAGTCCTCCCTGTCCATCACCAACTCCCGGAGTTCACTCAGACTCACGTCCATAGAGTCCGTGATGCCATCCAGCCATCTCATCCTCTGTTGTCCCCTTCTCCTCCTGCCCCCAATCCCTCCCAGCATCAGAGTCTTTTCCAATGAGTCAACTCTTCGCATGAGGTGGCCAAAGTACTGGAGTTTCAGCTTTAGCATCATTCCTTCCAAAGAAATCCCAGGGTTGATCTCCTTCAGAATGGACTGGTTGGATCTCCTTGCAGTCCAACTTAGCTGCCTCTAAAGACAATGGGTGTGTGATGAATCGCACATGCTTAAAGTATACAATTTGATGAGTTTTGACATGTGTACACCTCACTGAAACCATCACCATAATCAAGGTAATGAACATATCTGACACCCCAAAAGTCACCTCGTGTCCCTTGGTAATCCGTCTCTTCCCCTACACCCTTATCCCTAGGTAACCACGGATCTGTTTTCTGCCACTATGGGTAAATTTGCATTAATTTTTAAAAAAATATAAATGGAATTGCATTCTTTTGTACCTGGCTCCTTTCATTCAGCATAAAGAGAGAGTAGGTTTTGCATTGTGTTATGAAGGATGGGCATGTGACTTAGAGAGGAAGCCGAGAGAAGAGACGAGTAGGGCCAAAAATTCAAAGTTAGAAAAATGCAAGGAAACTAGACTAGGCTGGATCAGGGTCACTCATCCATTCATCTAATATTTGTTGAGCTCCGACTACACGCTAAGCGCTCTGCTAAGGGCAGGGCTAGAAGGCGTGCGGGGGTCTTCTTGCTCCTCTAGATTCTCTCTCCACCCTTCTCCACCTGCTCTGTGTTCCAGGAGGCTGACCTGTGCATGGACAAGGCATCCCTGGGCTCTCTTCCCTCTGACTTCTGGTTGGGCTTGGCCAGTGGGATCCCTGGCAGGAGGTCAGAGGGAGGTTGGGCAGCTGTACCGCTGGCCTCCTCCCTCCCTGGAGCCCCAGCTCCAAAGAGTGACTCCCCCTCTACAGCCTGACAAGCCACCACTGCCGTTGGTTCTCTGACATATTAACCAAAGCTGGAGCTCACCTCTTGAAATCTTGCTGAAACCTACTGGCAAATGATCTGGGGGTAGAGATGGCTTCTTTTCCAGAGTCCTCACACCTTAGCATCCTGGGAGTCTTCTTGGATGACACTAGACTGGTGGCTTCCCTGGAGAACTTGATGTCACCTCCAAACCTAACTCCTTCCAAGACCTTCCTACAGTGGTTTCTGGGAACTGAGGTGCTAGTCTCACCCATAGGAATAATTTCTCAATGGTTCAGAAAGAGATTTTTGAATTTATACATATTCCCATACTGATCAACACACTCCTCCCAACAACACAGCTAGGAAATTCCCGAGCTGGAAGCTACACAGTCCCTTACTCTGTCTGTTAGAGAACCACGTGTTTGACCGGCCGAGCTGACCAGAGATTTGTCATAAAGACGGTCTGTGACTCCCCAAGTAGACTTCTTGGATAAAGACATACATTTTCTTTTCTTCTTTGGAACCCGACTTGGCATCTTCAGGAAAGATACTTTCTTCTCTGCATTTTCTGTGACTTCCACTTCTTACTATATGTTATCTTTCTAGACCATAAAGAAATGTGCTTTTTAGTTTTTGGGGTGATGTGAGGTGGGAGGAGAGAGATTGCCCATAAATGACTATTAGTTTGAATAGGGTTACTTCTTGAATACTTTTCTTCCTGATTATGGACACAGTCCAAGTCCATGGGGCTACATTTTGGAGATGAAGCCTGATGTCAAAGAATAATAAATGGGAGGTGACTAATACAGAACAAGGTTGCTTCAATTAAATCCTAGCCTTTCCACAGCAGAAGAGAGACTTAAGTTGAGAAGTCTTCCCTGGTGGCTCAGCTGGTAGAGTCAGCCTGTAATGCAGGAGACCTGGGTTCAACCCCTGGGTTGGGAAGATCCCTTGGAGAAGGAAATAGCAACCCACTCCAGTACTCTTGCCTGGAAAATCCCATGGATGAAGGAGCCTGGAGGTCTACAGTCCATGGGGTTGCAAAGAAGGTCAACCTTGCCAACTGTTAGGGCTGCTGAAAGAGGGAACAAGAAAAGGTTGATGAGATGTAGAGGGGATTCCAGTAGTGACCAAACCAAATCATTGACTCCTGACACCCACAGACTAGATCTATCAGAATTGCAGGTCACTTGCTGAAAACCCAGACTCATTCATTCATGTACGCACCTGATGTTTATTGAGCACCTACTATGTGCCGAGCACTGGGCTTGACAGGGAGGCCACTTCAGTGACAGGACAGATGAGATCCTGGCTCCCACATAGCTCTCATTTTAGTCAGGGACATGGGCAGTAAGACAGAAATCATGGTTCTTCAAAATTAACCAACTCAGGTCACTGATGGAGCAACAGGGGCTCTGTGGACCAGTTTCAAGATTTAGGCTTCAGGAGGCAACATTTAAGCTGAGAGCAACGAGCCTGCCTTGGGAAGATCCAGGGAGATGATTCCTGGTAGAAGAGGCAGGAGGTGCAGGAGCTCTGAGGTGGAGGTTTGATAAGAGGTTGTTAGCAGGGGAGGGTGTAGGGGGTAGGCCAGATGCATGATATCCTTTGGGGAGTCTGGACTTTTTCTACCTGCAGTGGAGTCATCAGACCTGTGCCCCTGCCCCCCACTGTAGGAGATGGTAAGGCTGGAGAATCCACTTTTCCTGGTGATTCTGATACGCACTTAGTTTACTCTTGTCTACAGACAAGAGGACCTTGGAGGCATCTCCTTATGCCAGCTGTTTTTCTCTTCCTTACCACCCAGTCCCCCAGGCACCCAGCGTCTATGGAACAAGCTAGAGTATTGTCTGGAGTATTGTCCTTGTCTCTTCACTGTCCTGCTTTCTCTGTGCTTCCAGAGAAGGCTTTTAAAATAGGGGATGAGCCATGAAATCAGCAATTGAATACGACTTGGGTCCGGCTCCTTCTGACAGGGACTTTCCTATAAACCAGAGATGGGCAAAGTGGTTCTCTTCTTGAGGGAGGGTCAGGACAGAGGGTGGCATGACCAGCCAGTGCAAAATGGAAATGAGGGATCCCTTGCTCAACAATTATTAAGAATTTCAAGATGGCGATGGCAGAGCATCAGACCAAATGTGGGGCCCTGCGGGACTTCACAGGTTGCCCGCTCACGGAGCCCATCTGGGAGGGAGGAGAGAAAAGCAGGATGAAATGGATAAAGACTAAGAAAGCAGGGAGAAGTGAGGGAGAGAGGAGCAGGGAGCAAAAGGGAGCAGAAAGGAAGAAATCCGGAACTGGTGATCCATCCACAGCCTGACTCAGTGATTTCCCGCTCAGTAACGTTCCTGGAGGACTCTCTGCTAGCAGGCACTGGACAAAGCTATGCTTACCTTATGCCAACGAATCCTCCTGACAAGCCCTGAATTAGGAGCTACTGTGATTCCCACTCAACAGATAAGACAATTGAGACCCAGAGAGGCAAGGTCACGCAGCTGGGAGGGGCAGTCCTGGAATCTGAGCACAGGTTCTTAGAACTTGCACCCACACTCTCAGCCACTGGTTTACTCCTGAATTCCCTGAAACCAGATGTTTCTGGAGCAAAGAAGGGTGTGGAGGCCAAAGATCTGGGTTTGAACCCTGCTTCTGTTAGGGTCACCGAGACTGGTCACTATGGTCTCTCGCTTGGACAAAGGCAGTGGCCCTTTCATTCTCTACCCAGAAGCATTGTTTTGCCCTGTTTTGGCCTCTCCAGGTGGCACTTGGGATCTTAGTTCCCTGACCAAGGATCGAGCCTGCGCCCGCCTCACCCCCGCCACTGTGGACGTGTGGTCTTCACCACTGGACCGCCAGGGAAGTCCCCAAAAGTATTTTTAAAAAATTATTATTAAAATTTGCCACTTTATTTATTTTTCAGCATTGTGAGGTCCATCCACAATGTTGCGCCATCCTCTCGAGTATCTGTTTTGAAAATGTCTCTACACACACGAAGCCTGTTCCCTTTAAGCAATGTCTCCCCCTCCGCCAGCTCCCCGGCACCTCTGTTCCCCACTTTGTCTCTGAGGATTGGACTATTGTAGCTACTTCGTGTAAGTGGGATCATATAGGCATCTGCGCTTTTTGTCTGCCTTCTTTCGCTTAACGTCATGCTTCTGAGGTTCACCCAGGCTGTAGCCTGTGTCAGCGCTTCGCTCCTTACAGCTCCATGTTACTGCATTGTCTGGCCCAACTACATCTGTTTATTCATTGGCTGATGGACACTTAGGCTGTTTCCACCTTTGGCGATTATGAATAGGGCTGCAATGAACATTTACATTCAAGTATCTGAGTCCCTGTTTTCAGTTCTTTTGAACATGTACCCAAGAAGTGGTGATGGTTTTTTTAGCGTAAGTCAGATCCTATCACTTCCCTTCTGGGAGCTGTCGGTGATGGTGGCTCTCAACACTTTGGAATAAAACCCAAGCTGTTCACGTGACCCGGCTCCTCCCTGCCCACAGCCCTCTTCCCCATTCCTCTCCTCCCTCACTTCTGCTCCTGTACCCCCGCCTCCCTACTGGCCATCACACCCTGTACATTCCCTGCTCTGGGCCTTCGCACTGGCTATTCCCTCTGCTTTTAAATCTGCTGGTTCCAGAAACCCACGGGGCTCAGCCCTGTTTCACTTAGACCTAGGCTCCAGGGTCATCTTCCCAGAGAGGTGCCCCCTGGGAAGTCCTCCCTCATCTAGAGCAGCCCCCACCCCATCATGCCTCACCTCCTTGTCCTCCACTCTTCATAGCACCTACTACCCCCTACAAGCCTGTACCCCTATCTTGCCTATGACTGCGTCAGTTTCAGGTCAATCCCTGTAACTCCAGGGCTAACCTGGTGCCTGGCATGAGGGACCCCACTCATTAAGCACTAGGATGCACCATTTGAGTATGTTAACATTTGACGTTGTTGACCTTGCAAAAATGGAAGCTCCAAATGAGTCAAGTTGATCTTGAATGAATGAACAAATGCATTTTTCCTTCCTGATCCTCTGCCTTCTCACCTGTAAGGTGGGGGTAGTATTCGCTGGGCGGGGTGTGGGGGGCAGGATTTGATACCAGCCTCCCTTGGAGTGGCTATGGTTGCCCCTCCGTGAGGGAGGGGCTGGCGTCCATGGGAGGCCCCGAGGCTAGAGATACAGGCATGATGAATGGATCATGGAATGGGTCCTAGGAGGGGACGGGAAGGATGGGAATGACACTATTTAGCTGAGGAATGACCTCCTGACACGCTTCAAATAAACGCGGGCTTGATATAGAGGTGGGGAGGTGGCTGCTGGTGTGGCTGCCGCCTCTGATTCTGACACAAGAGAATAAAAGAGACTGGAATTCGTGTGTGTGCGCGCGCATAGAAGAGGGTGTCTCTGTGTGTCTGTCTTCTTTGTGTGTCTGTGTGTCTTTGTGTGTGTGTATGAGTGCCTGTCTCTATTTGTGTGTGTCTGAACATGTCTGTCTACATGTGTCTGTCTTTATGTGTCTTTCTGGGTTCCCAGATGTCTTTGTCTTTGTGTGTCTGAATATGTCTGTCTTTATGTGTGGCTATCTGAGGGTGTGTCCTTGTGTGTGTGTGTGTGTGTGTGTGAATGTCTTTGTGCGCATAGGTGAGGGTAAGAACGGCCTGGATGCCTGAAGAAAGCTTCTTAGCATCCCTGGAGCTGTTTACATTCCAATTTAATTAAACAACCATTGGCTGAGCACCTACTATGTGCCAGGCATGGTATTGCTGGGAGAGATCTGAGAGTAAAACCCAAAGCAAGACATTTGGTTATCCAAGAGAGAGCAGTGCCCCTTGGAGTCTCACCAGCAGGTAAACAATGAGTTGTGAACACAACAGCTGACAGCGATCAACCACTAACTGAGTAACTCAAACATTTCTTTGTCTCAATACTTTCTGTGGATGTTTAAAAAATTGTGCTTCCACTCTTTACGAAGTGAAACTATCTTTTTCCTACTTTGCATATGGGGGAAATGGAGGCACAGAGAACAGAATTCACTTCCCAAAATCACACAGCAAGTGAATGGTGAGATGAGGGTGTGAGTCAGTCCAAGGAAGTGGGACTGTGCAACTCACATTCATTCTCCTTATTTGCACTCAAAATCTTAACTTGATTGAAAATAAGGGTGACAGTTTGGGAGAATTTGCTTTTTCTTTGGTTTGGAAGAACAGGTCGGAAAAAAAAAAAAAAAGCCACATCCCGCCCCCCGGGAACCAGGCAATAAAGTTACACACAGTTGCTCCAAGGACTGCACAGGAGCCCACGGCTTCCAGGCAGGAATGAGGGGACCCCTGGGCTAAGGTGTCTGGGGCAAGGGCCCCCACTTACTCCTTCCAGGCAGCATCTCTCATCAGAGATGCTGGGGAGGTGCGCCAGCGGGGAGATGTCAGGGGGCTAGTCTCAAGCTGGTGCTTAGGGCAGATGGAGGCAGGAGGAAATTTCAGCTCCCAGGAAAGAGTCTCTTACAGACTGGTCTAAGGATGACCCGTATCCATGTCACCTGGGGCACAAGCTAAAGATGCAGGCTCCTGGGCTCAACCCAGACCTACAGAAGCGGAGTCTCAGGGAGATGGGGCAGGAATCTATATTTCAACAAAGGCATCTGATGAGTCTTACACTGCCTCAAATGTGAGAACTACAGATGTTTGGGATGCCGGGAGAATCTAGGGGAGGTTAGGTGGTGCCAGATGATAGATGGCCTTGAATGCTACATGGCATTTAGACCTTGTCCTGAGGGTCAAAGGGAGCCATCAAAGGTGTCTGAGCAGGAGAGGGCCTGGGTACTTTCTCTCATGGCATAGTGAAGGCAGGTTGGAAAGAAATCAGGCGGCAGGCAGGGAGAACTCATATAGGGCTTGGGTGCAGCAATTCACATGAAAAATAATAGGGCCCAAACTTGGACAGGGAAGTCCAGTTAGGAGGCAGAGAGTTACTAAGCAGATCATCTATGGAGCTGGAGAAGTTGTGGAAGGTTCTTCCTTGTATGGAGGTCAGGGAAGGTGGGGGACAAACGTCTTGATCTTCCAACATCGGGCCCTCTTCCAGTTTAGATCCATCTATCGAATGTCACCAAACCAGAGAAGGCTTCCTGGAGGAGGTGACATCACCCACAGGCCTCAGTGAGAGGCAAAAACCCAGAGAGTAAAGAAAAGGGATTGGAGAAGAAATGGTCCAGTGTTTCAAAGTTTCTCCCTCCTAAGTGGCTTCTTGCATCCCAGGCATTGAGAACTTTCTCCACCAAGAGTTTCAGAGACCCCTCCTGGGTGT